>JARYGA010031994.1:0-21685 GCA_030545235.1 Helianthus tuberosus
TTACGATCACTTGAGATCTCCCTAAGAACCTCAAACACTGGTTTCTTTTAGATCTAAAGTATTTTATCGTCTTGCACCGTTCGAGATGCAAGAATTATCAAAACAGCTTCAAGAGTTGTCTGATAAAGGATTCATCCGTCCGAACTTTTCACCTTGGAGAAACTCCTGTTCTCCTTGTGAAAAGAAAAAAAAATGGATCTTTTCGAATGTATATCGATTAACGTAAGCCTAGTAAGCTTACCATCAAGAATCGATATCCCCCCTACCTTAAATCAACGATTTCTCCGATCAACTGCATAGCGTTCATGCTTTTCCAAGATCGATTTGCGTTTTGGGTATCATCAACTTTGTATTCTCGAAGAAGATATTCCCAAAACGGTTTTCTGCATGAAGTATGGCCATTACGAGTTTACAGTCATGCCTTTTAGGTTGACAAATACTCCAGCCATCTTCAAGAACTTAATAAATGGAGTCTGCAAGCCTTTTTGGATCAGATCGTCATTGTTATTATTGATGACATCTTGATCTATTCATGTCCTGAGCCGATCACGATCAACACCTTCATTGACATCGGAGCCCTAATTGAATTCCTTGTACACTTTAAAATGTACAAAACAACTCAATTAGGACAAACCGAATTCCTTTTAAGATCTTCCTATCTTCATAGTTAGATTCTTGAAAATATTTAAAGTGCCAAAGGAAATCCACGGATTGGGTTTCTGGTATGCTTTAAATACCCGTGTCCAAAGATAACAAATTATAGGTCAAATTGAACGATTATGCGATTGAACGAGTATGCAATTATATGACTATGTGTTTATTCATCTTATGTTTTCTTTTGTGCATTTTTGTGTTTTTAATACTCTGGATATTCGTCATCCAAATCCTCGCAGAATCTTTCATATCTTCATATGAGGGATTCGTAGCAGGATATTCAAAAGGTACTACCTTCAATCCTAAATGGGCTTCTATGTAATAGTTAAGACCCTTGGGTTATATAGTACCATTCCATGTTTCCTAAGAGACCCTTTAGTGGTCTAGTCAAAAAGATTGATTCACGATTTGGTTAAAGAACGACATCTAGTGATGTAGCTGGACAGACTCCTTGATAGTCTATTTAGATCATTTATTGATTTAATTAAAAGGATTCTATGGCGGTCTAGTCACGCTCATCACCGGTTGTTCATTTGGTTTTCCCCTACACATTTTAAAATGGATTGTGTGAACTGTGCAAGAAATTGTCTGATTATGGACGCGTACATAATTATGAAATTTAGTGCCCAGAAACCCAGTAAGATTTGTTATGTGTAAGAACCGATAGTGACAACAATAACGAAATGAGAACGATGTAATGGAGGTACGGTGGACGCACCAATGACGCTTCATATACTTGTATATAAGTATCCCTCTTACATTGCAATCATGATGTTATTAAAGATTACTAGAAGTTCAGAACCCTAACCAATGTTGTTTGATCTTTTCAACTTTATGTTTTAAACTCTCGCAAGTTTCCTCTAAATAAATTTCGGGACGAAATTTCCTAAAATAGGGGAGACTGTAACACCTGTGCCTCCACGGCCATCAAACAAATACCAAACCAATGAAATATTGTATTTCATACTTGGGATTTGTAAAAATATGTGTATCGTTTACACATATCAACTCTTGTTCAATTTCAAACCCTAAATCGCTTTCTGGAAGGTTATACGCGCACTGATGCGTAAATATAACCAGTTTAATGCAACAAACACTCCGTAATAGTGACATAGGCTTAACATACCTTAAATAACCTTTACATAACTTAGAAATAAGTTTTGAAGGCTTTGGTATGGCAAAAACAAGTTAGATCGCTTACAGGGACTAAATTTGACAAACTGCGAAAGTATGCCAATTTGAACTGTAACAGACCTTCCAGAACATGACCATAAGTTAAACATACCATAAATATCCTTTACATAGCTTAGAAATAGGCTTTGAGGGGTTCGGTGTGCTAAAATAAACTTTTGGGTCATTCAGGGACTAAAAGTGTCAAAAAGTGCACAAGTTTGCATTTTCGCGCATAACTTACGTTCTGAATACATCCGGACATCCAAAAATTTATGTAAGCACTAAAATATTTTATTTTAGTGTTCGCCATAAGAAAAATCCATTCGTCACGTCATTTGGATCGTTTTTCGCATTCGGGACCAGATTCGATGTATTAGCCGTTGTTTAATTCACAACCACACATTCTAAACACCATGACATTTCAACACATGTATGGATGGAATTTAAACACCTAAACACCATGACATTTCAACACATGTATGGATGGAATTTAAACACCTAAACACCATGACATTTCAACACATGTATGGATGGAATTTAAACACCTAAACACCATGACATTTCAACACATGTACGGATGGGATTAAGGCACGTTTTCCATGAAACGATCTTAACGGTTCGGGTATTCCTATAAATACCCCATACCCCCCATTGCTAAAATCACAAGAAACTTGATTTGAGGAACTCTAAGTTGAAACATTTGTTTCATACCTGAGATTTTTGAATCGAGTTTAGCATTCGGGGACCCTTCGTAAGTATTCTTTCGTTCTTTTCCTTATTTTATTGCTTTTCGAGTCAGAAAGTCAAACTTTGTTTGACTTTCAGCGTTGACCAGTAATGGTCAATGCGAAGTTCGTTTGAACTTCGCAACGTGATTGTAATCACGATGGTTATAGTCCCTTGGGACTATGCCTACTGATTACCACGTTGTCTAGGGTCGTATGGTAAGCGATCTAATAAATCGCTTATACCTTCGAACTCGACCCAGTTTGGTCGATCATTAGGATCCGACCAAATACATTAGGTGACCATAGTAGGTAGGGAATAACCTTCCGAGGTTATACCCTATGGTCGCTTCGTTTAAGTAGTTGTATGATAGGTAGTTTATATGCCTTAGGTAAATTACTAGAATACCCTTTTCATGTATAATTGGTAATTAAGCATATGTAACCTAAACTTTTGTCACATAACTGGTTATGTAACATGTTTAGGCATATAACACTTGTCATAGGACTAGTTAGACGGTCCGAACGCGTTTCACGCGCACGACGCGTTAAAGTAGCATAAGTTACCTTAATGGGTCGCGATGGGTCGATAATACTTAGGTTAAGTTTCATTTAGTATGTAGGCTTTGTTAAACTATATCATATGAGTTCCTACACTCATTTGGTTTACAAACCCTCCTGCTACCCAGTCTTCCGATTTAGGTCCGGGTTAATTATGTAGTTACCTATATTAGGTACCGTTTGATTTCCGGGACTCCTCTAGCTTACTTGGTAGTTGATCAAGACTCCTAAGCACTCCCAGGCGAGTACATTATTCCCCTCTTTTACTATTTTCAACTGTTTTGGGGTGACTCATATGTGCTAAATGCTTTATCAATGATTTCAATAACAATTACTATGTGGTTTCAAGAACAATTACAATTATTTCAAGAACGCTAACAATGATTTCAAGAACGAATACAATGATTTCAAAAACTAATAACAAATTTCAAAAAGTGAACAAACTTGTTGGTTGTAGTTTACATGACCGATGACATTCATTAGCTATGATCAAGCCGACCAGTATTAGGTTATGGTACCATAGGATCTGACAAATCCCGTTATTTACTACACCCATTGTTATGTGTGGGGGTTGTGGGTAGCGACTGAATCTGTAATTATTAACTTATCCTTTGGTAAGGGTTTGTTAAGAACGAGAACGAGAGCGAGTTGGAACGAGGAACGAGTCAAGAAGGTTTGAATGTTATTAGAGAATCGATCATAAAGTAGTTCACGATTAAAACAAGAACGATTAGAACGATTAAAACAAGAACGATTTGAACGAATGGGTAACGATTGGGTAAACATTTGTACATGATTTACATTTGATCATGCATTTACACGAAACATAGTATTGGTTTAAACCAAGTTTTACTTCAATACTTTGTTGTTGTGCATATGGTTTAGTTGAGACATTTCACTTGCCATACATGGATATTTGACATAGACATTTGACATGGATATTTGACATAGACATTTTGACATGAATTACATCTTGACATGAATACTTTGACATATTATTCAATACATTTGACAATTGATTTAAACATAGACATTTTACATTGTTTGGTTTGGTTTGATTAAGTGATTAAGTAACGATGCGTGTGTAATATGATACAAACATGGTGGATACGCCGCTGGTACTTCCTATATATAAGTGTTTGTATGGTATTACATATTGTAGCGTTATTTGAATCATTTCAGTTTGAGACATAGAACATTTTATACAAGTAACATACTTTTCACAAGACATTTATTTACAAACAACTTATCTTACACAAACTCATTTTACATGGTTATTCATTTAATCATGCATTATTCTCTTATTTATACTTATCATCCGAACTTATTATTTTTCAAATGATTTACAAAGACAAAGCAAATTACAAGGTTCATGACTAAACATTTTCTTAAAACAGAAGTCATGAATCTTATTTTCACAAAACCTATGTATCTCGCCAGCATTTCTTTGCTGACCTCGTTTTCACATATGTTTCAGGTATTGTTGGATGATATCGATTGATAAGATGCATGCTCACATAGGACTGTACAAGGCCTTAGTGACTCAATAACAATGATAGACTATGTTTAAATAGTGTATTTAGATTTCCAGACGATGTAATTACTCTATGTTTAATAAAACGAAACACTTTTGATATCCATGGTTATGAAACATTAATTCTGTTGCAACACGCCCCGATGTTTCCGCCGCGATTTGTTGTTTTACGCGGTCGGGGTGTGACACAGACCGGAGGAATACCCACGAAAAATGTGCATGGAACTTTTAGGAGCAGTGAACCAATGGGATCATTTCAACAACCTAGTCACCGGACCGCTGAGAGTCGCCCTAACTACTCGCCTTCGCTCGGTCCACGAATATAATCCGGAATTCTATAGCACATTCGTGTTCAATTCAAGATGCGACCCATTTGATAGTGATGGGGTAGAATTCCGATGTAGGGGGACCAAGTACTCGATTTCGATGGCACAGTTTGGTTCGATAGTGGGGTTGTAGGCGGATGAAGATGCGGGTAATGAACAAAACACCGGAGGGTTATGTGAACTATCAGAAAACGAACGCCAAGCCCCTTGGGCTCAAATAGGAGAAGGAATCTACAACCCAAGTAGCACTAAGAGCACTAAGTTTAGGGACCCTCTTTACCGCTACATCCATAGGGTCCTCACTTACTCTCTTAGTCAAAGGCATGATAGCAGTGGCATCGTAGGGTTAAGAGATCTGGTGGTCCTTCATTGCATTCACAATCGCAGACACCTAGATGTTCCATACCTCCTGCTCCGAAACATGCATTGGAACCGGCTTGCTACTCCACCAACCCCTATCTTCTTCGGGTGATGGATATACCGCCTCTTCAAGTATTTCGTGAACATACCCAGGTCTTTCCAAAAGAGCCCATGGTCGGGAAGAGTGGACACACACATCTGCCGCTCCATGAACTTGATTTATGAAGCCGAAGACGGGTCGGTTAGCTTCCAAAGAGTCCTGGGGCATGAATGGAACCCGCAAGAGGCACTCGTCCTTCATGCTCCACAGTTCCAACCACCCCCTCAATACCAATACCAGCCCCACGGTGATCCGGGCCAGTCCTCCTCACAAGGAGGCGGTTTTCCTAACTTCCAAAGTTTACATGGTTTAATGCAGGAAAACCTCATGTGCACCAGGAACACCTATAACTTAGCCAGCAACACGTACACCCGGGTAGGAGCAATTCAGAGAAAGATCTTCGACATTTAGGATGACATCAGGAACATCCAGGAGTACATGGTGGGGCACGTAGGCGGTGATGATGAAGACGAGGACATGGACTAGGCGGGAGGAGTAGAGGCAGGAGCAGCTGGTAGGAGGTCCCACAGGTTAACCCCCTTTTCTTATGAACAATTTCCGGCCTGCGTGCCGTGTGTTGAAAAATTTACTTTCCTTTAACTCTTTTTACTTTCTGCATTTGTTTTTCTTTTTAACTTTGTGATGTGGATGTTGAGCTATGGTAATTTAGGATGCTTGCTATGGTTTGGTGCAGTGTTTATTGATAAAACAGGTACATACGAGGCTTAGAGCACTAAACATTAGTGCTACTAAAGTCGGGACAGGAAAACCGAAGCCAGAAACCTGTTTTTCAACTTTGCAGTTTGTCCACACGGGGTCGTGTCCAGCCTACACGCCCCCGTGCCCACTACCCCAGACCTGCTGTTTGAATAATTCTGCAGATTATTTGCCAGACACGGGGTCATGCCCAGCCAACACGCCCCCGTGTCCACCTTCTATAAGTTTTCATTACTGGCAGTCTGAACATGGGGTCATGCTTAGCGAGCACGGGGTCGTGTCCAGACGCTCAGTAACACAAATTTTTGTTTTTCACACCTTTTTACACATTCAATCAATCTAAAAACTTATTTTTGGGACACATTGAGGACAATGTGTAATTTAGGTGTGGGGGGATGCTAAAACCTTGAATCTTGCAAGTCCTAATTACAAGCCTTACACAAAACTCTATTGGAACCGCTAATTAGCCCAAATTTTTTCAAAAAATTTTCAATTTTTTTTACTTGTCTTGAGTTAAGTTGGGAATTTCAAGTTCTAAAAAGGTGATATTTTTACAACATAAGAAAATTATGAAACGGCATGACAAGTTTAGTTAAAATTTGATTATATATACTTGATCACATAAAAAACCCATTTCCACAAAAAGTGAATTTTGAGCCTTTATTGAGCATACAAATACATATCTTTAAACTAAATGTTCATTTTTCGTTTCTTGTGTGAATAGCCGCTTGGTTTCTTACAACTCTAGAACTTGCCACGACGATACATTCCCGGTCCTTACCAACTTAAACCCGAGTAAGTAAATGATGGAGGCATTAGGACTAACCCTTTTTATTTCTCCACCATTATTTTTTATTTTTACCACCTACCCAAAATCCCCCTAGTTAACCCCTTTGAGCCTAAACCTTTTCATTTCTTAACCCAAAACAAACACCCTTTTACCTACCAAAACCTTATTATTTTAAACCCTTTATTTTAGTAACAAAGCTCGGTTTTTATTATGACTTCCTTAAAAAAATGATGATGAAGCCAAAAGAAATAAACAAACAAGTTTATCAAAAAGAACTTTGTTTGAAAAAGAAAAAAAGTGCTTCATTAAAATAAAAAGATACAAAATAAAAATTCTTACGAAAACCGACGCTTTTTACGCCTTTCGCCCTTTTACTAACCACTAACCCAACCACCTACCTTTAACCCAAGCCTAACCCTTCACCCCAAAAGTCCTCTTGATGTTTACAAAGGTATATAGTTAAAAAGGAGGAGGATTGATTGCTTGGCAAGCTTATGGTAGGAGTAAGTTCCATGCCGCTCTCGAGTGATTCACTAAAATACATCTTCGGCCGAGTGTTGAGTGATCCCTCGTGAGGTATGTGAACTTGTATATAAATGGAATTTTAAAAAGGCATGTTATGCGCTAATAAGTAATTTATCTTATGTAATGTTTTAAATAAATCATGACGAATAGGATTGTAAATAAATAAAAATAAAACTTAATAAAGAATCTTGGAAATCTCGACACTCTATGACAAGCCCAAAAACATTCTCTTCTTCCATTTGGGAGTGTAAAGCCACATTACAAAGAGTTTTGCTTGAGGACAAGCAAAGATTCAAGTGTGGGGGTATTTGATGTGCACAAAATGCAACATGTAAATTACATCAATTGTGGCATAAAACTAACCCTTTTTTAGTACTAATGTTGGAAAAAGTGTGTTTTTGTCTTCCTTTTGTATTTTCAGGATTAAATGAGCTCAAATGAACAAAAGAAGCAAAAAGGCAGCTAAATCTAACATAAATACAAGAAAAGGAATAAACGTGACATGCCCGACCCCCCGACGGCATCTTCCCAAGAAAAACAAAGAGAACAGAAGGCTGAACACGCCCCGTGCTTAGTGAGCACGGGGGCGTGCCCAAGTGTCTGCAGAAAAGACAAAGTTTTAGAAGCTTCTATCACCCACCATGGGGGCGTGCCAAGTGGACACGGGGCCATGGTCAACTCAAAGATTCGCATAATCTGAGGAAATCTTGATAGTATAGATACGTTTCTGCACACGGGGTCGTGCCCAGCGGACACGGGGGCGTGGTCAACTAATGTAGACAAACTGCAATTAATGAAGAAAGAGAAGAAGGATGGACACGGGGCCATGCCCAATGGACACGGGGCCGTGCCCGAGCTGCTGTTCAGGCTATAAATAGGGGTGCTTGGCTCACTTGCAAATCATCCCTTGGCACACCACCTCTCTCACACTTCACCCACCCACCCACCACCACCATCACAACACCATCATCCACCACCATCATCCATCATCCATCATAGAATGTGTGAGTCATCTCGGGATCCAAGATTGATCGTAAGAGTTCCTGACAATCAAAGGCCATGTTTGCCTAAGTCTCTTACATCACTTGGTGAAGACAAGTGTCTAGTGTAATACTTTTTATTTTTAATCTTTTCGCACTTTTTATTTGGTTATGTATTAATGACTTTAATAACTAGTTTCTTATGTTGAAGGTGATTCTTCCTTATCGTTTGTCTGTGGTGTCTTGGCATTATTTTACCATCTATATTAAATAAAGGATTTTCACCATTCATATCTTCACGGTCTATATGGAGATACGTTGGCTACCTGGTTGAGGGTTAAGGGAATGGTTTGGTTAGAGTCTTGCCTTGTTCAGTGTATAGATCCTGCAAGGACCTAGCTCAAATTTAGTAGGACCTCCTTCAATACCCACTTGTATTGGATGGCGGGGGTCCAAACTCTTTGATCCCCTCATATGTAAGCTACTATTAAAACTTTAACCCGGCTACTTAGGACTGTATCCCTGCTGACTCAGACTACTTAGCCGAGGGTAACGTCACCTTCAAAAGAGGGGCTTACCACATTATGCATTAATAACTTAATTAATTATCTTTCAATAATCCGACCCTTTAGGATTGTATCCTTGCTGACTCAAACTACTGGGTTGAGGGTAACGTCACCTTCAAAAGAGGGGCCTACTAGAATAACTAAGATAATCTCTTAAAAAGTGCAAAAGTGCGAAAATAATCAAATGTTACACTACACATGAGTCGGATCCAAGTGATTCATCTTGTCTATCTGTTTTACTTTTATTTTATTTTTCAGCATTTTAGTTAGATTTATTTTTCTAGTTTAAAAACCTTTTTCTAACCTTTTGATTTGATTAGACATTGAGGATAAACCGGTATTAAAAGCTCTTATGTCCTTGGACGACCTCGGTATCTTACCAACACTATACTACACTCACGATGGGTGCACTTGCCCATATGTGTGTTTAGTGTTAGTAAATATCGTGTTTTATAAATTTAAAACTTGGCTAAAAAGTGTTAAAGGGCTTAAAATATACATTAAAAACATATCACACCTAACGCACATCAACAGACAACTTAAGCCCTAATCAATTTGTCTCTGGGTTTTAATGCCTGTTTGTATCTCTCTGATTATGAACTTGATGGGGTAATATGATAGTGTCTGCGACATAAGTTCGTTATGAACATTCACTTCGTCCTCCAGATTTGTCATGTTATGTTCGACACTTTGATTGACAATGGATGTTTCACCATCTAGCTGGATTCCCTCCCCCTCAGAATCAGATCCACCAACGTCATAAGTAGGCTCAGAATCAGAGTCATCAGATTCATCATACACAGTGGTTGTAACATTCTCATCAGGTTCATTCGCGAGACCATTTGCTTCTGGTGTCTGATCTTCTGGAAGCGAATTGCTCGGGCTTACTTCAGCCTCGTTTGTGTCAACTTGTGGTTGAGTTACCACAATTGGGCTAAGAACTTGTTCTTGAGTGAACGATTGTTGCTGCTGATACAGCATCATAAGTTCCTCTTCGGTTGGTTTCATTAGAAGCTTGCATGAATTCCAAAGGCCTTCATCGTCAAACAACTAGGCATCGCTGTCACACCCCAACCGATGGCGGAAACATCGGGGTGAGGCACTGAGCGAAACAGATTGTCCAAGAGAAATCTATAACCACTAAATTACCGGATAATTAACATTATGTCCCATACCATAATTTATCAAATAAAGCAGTTATTACAGACATAGATATCCCAAAGACAAATCATAGTTTCGACAACTCAAAATATTAATTGTTTTGTTTCTAGACTCTTCCTAACTCAAAAGGGTCATTCGATTGGATGACAATCCGGACGGATGGTCATCCAGTCGGATGGCCATTCGGTCGGATTGTCATTCACTTGGGATGTATGTGTTTGTGTATGATGAATTTGAACTTTTCGTTGTAGCATTCTAAAATGAGAGAAGTATCTCTACCTTTCAGGTCATTCGATCGAACGGTCATCCAGACGGATGGTCGTTCGACCGAACGGTCATCCGGATGGATGGTCGTTCGATCGGATGGCGATCCGTTCAAGCGAGACAATTCAGAGATCCAAGTTCACAGTAGGATGGTCATTCGATCGGATGGTCGTCCAATCGGATGACCTTTCGTTTAGATACGGACTCTTAGTGAAAATTGTAAAATGTTTAAGTATTATAGGCCACAAGTCATCCGATCGGATTTTCGTTCGATCGCATGGCAATCCGATCGGACGGCAGTCCGTTCAGCGACCTGATCGTTTGAAACTTGCAAAATTTTCTTAAGTCTGAAAAGTTTGCGGTTTGACCGAGATAGTATGACAACGTGTTAAACAACGGAAACTCCACCAAGTCCAAGTCATCCGATCGGATGGGAATCACCCCGTTCGATCAGTTAACTGTTCTTGATGGTTGTTCATGTTCAACCCGCTAAGTCGGTCATCTCGTCGATAGGAATCTGTTCTCAGACTGACACTTCACTTGAGGATGAGTGGAAGGCCTGAATGAGCTTCGATTCTATCGGTTTTGAGTGCAAGAGTGTAAAAGAGTTGAAAGAAACTTAAATCGGCTTGAAAAGGTTTAGATTTAGGTGAAATCAGTGTTTAAACATGTTGAAATCTCTTAGATCTGAGTTGTTCTTGGTGGAATGAGGCCACACTTTGAAGTTCATGAGAACCCATGATGACATTATCCTAGAACAGCCCAAATCAGCCGATTTCATGGTGAAAAGTTAAGATTTGATGGTGAAAATGATGAGAAAGTGTGTACTGATTGTGAAAGTACAAGATTTGAGGTAGAAACTTACAAGAATCGCGAAGAATCGAGAGAAATAGGGCCAAAAGCTTGCTGGTCGAACGAGAGCTGTCACATCACATGAACAGTGATGTGACAGGTGCTATTTATAGGTGAAAGGGTGAGAGAGGCGGTGTGCAGGTGCGATCGGAGGGCAATCCGATCGGATGGCCATCCCATCGGTTGGTCATCCGGACGGATGACCATTCGATTGAATGGTCCTTCGATCGGATGTGTTTCGCGAGTTGGTTTCTGACTTTTCATTTCGTGCGTTGAGCGTTGCAATGCGTTTAAGCGAGTGTCGATTAAGCGATGTGATTGGTTTAAATAATAGTTACACAAATAACATAATTAACATACAACAACATAATTAAACTTGCGTTTCCAGTTCGTGATGAGATTGAGTTACGATAGAGTTTCGATTGCGTTTTCGATTAATCACCACAAAGACATATAACAAACATGCACAAGTAACACACAAATGGCACACACACCTAAAACAATATTCAGAACCTGCGATTCAAGTTGCGACGCGATAGCGATGAGATTAGCGGTAAATAGATTGGCCATTAATAGCGGTTAAACCGCGATTATTAACATTTACTCCACATAATATAACTAAAGTAGACAATTTAGAGAAATCAATTAACAAGTCAAAGAATACAATCAATAATTAAGCAAGGAGTGACAGCTCGCATTTAGCAATCTTTTCTTCCTTTGACTTTGACTTGTACCTTGACTTCAAAAACGCGGGTTGTTAAAGCCTCCCCTACTTTAGGGAATTCCGTCTCGAAATTAGGCCGCAGGTGTAACAAATAGCTGTGGATACTTCACCTTCATGTCACTTTCGAGTTCCCAGGTGAACTCTGCGCCGCGTTTGCTTTCCCAGCGAACCTTCACAATGGAATGCGTGAGCGTCTGAGCTTCTTGGTTTCTCCATCCATGATCTCGACAGGATTTTCCACGAAGTGTAATGTTTTGTCCACTTGTAGATCCTCAAGTGGCACATGTAAATTCTGCTCAGCAAGACACTTTTTGTGGTTCGAAACATGGAAAGTCAGGTGGACGTTGCTAAGTTCCTCTGGTAGTTCGAGTCTGTATGCCACTTTGCCAATCCTTTCCAGGATTTTAAAGGCTCCTACATATCGAGGTGCGAGTTTCCCTTTCTTGCCGAATCTGATCACCCCCTTCCAAGGCGAAACCTTTAGGAGTACGTGATCGCCAACGTCAAATTCAAGGGGCTTGCAGCGTATATCGGCGTAACTTTTCTGACAACTCCGAGCTTTCAGCAGATTGTCTCGAATTTGGAGGATTTTGTCAGTCGTCTCTTGCAGCAGCTCAGGACCGGTTATTTGCGCATCTCCAATCTCATGCCACATAATCGGCGATCGACATTTTCTTCCGTATAGTGCCTCAAATGGTGCCATTTGAATGCTAGAATGATAACTGTTATTGTACGAGAATTCGACCAAAGGTAGGTGCGCGTCCCAATTACCACCGAAATCTATGACACACGAGCGAAGCATGTCTTCAAGGGTACGAATCGTTCTTTCAGTCTGACCGTCGGTTTGGGGATGGAAAGCGGTACTTAGATTAAGAGTAGTACCGAGAGCAGATTGAAACGTTTACCAAAGACGTGAGGTAAACCGACCATCGCGGTCAGAGATGATATCACGAGGCGTCACGTGTCGACAGATGATTTCGTCGATGTAGATCCGTGCTAATCGTTCTACCTTGTAATCCTTTCATATCCGCTGAAAATGAGCAGATTTAGTCAAATGGTCAACGATAACCCAGATGCTATCGTGACCTGAAGGTGTACGCGGGAGTTTCGTTATAAGGTCCATGGCTATGCTCTCCCATTTCCACATCGGGATTTTAGGTTGCACAAGTAACCCAGAGGGTTTTTGCTGCTCGGCCTTGACTTTCGAACAAGTCAGGCACTTCGAAACATAGGTTGCGAGATCGTTTTTCATTCCAGGCCGCCAATACCGTAGACGAATGTCGTGGTATATCTTGTCGGCACCAGGATGAATGGAATATCGAGACTTGTGCGCTTCAGTCCACAATATATCTCGAAGGTTATTGCGACTTGGAATCCAGATGCCAATCTGAGGAATGAACGAACATCGGATGGTGATTTTGGAGTAACCCAACTCTTAACAGCTTTGATCTTCACGGGGTCGACGTGTATACCTTGACTATTGACGATGTGACCGAGGAATTAAACCTCCTCTAGACAAAATTCGCACTTGGAGAACTTGGCATAGAGTCGATTTCCTTGGAGTAACTCGAGAACCAAACGTAGATGCTGCGTGTGTTCGGCTTTCGACTTCGAATAGATAAGGATGTCATAGATGAATACGATGACGAAACGACCAAGAAATGGTTTACACGCGCGATTCATCAAATCCATGAAAACCGCGGGTGCATTGGTTAATCCAAAGGGCATTACGACGAATTTATAATGGCCGTATCAGGTTCGGAAAGCGGTTTCGGTATATCTTCCTCCTGAATTCGTAACTAGTGATAGCCTGAGCGTAAATCGATCTTCGAGAAGCACATAGCACCTTGTAATTGGTCAAACAAATCAACAATTCGGGGCAGGGGATAGCGATTCTTAATAGTCAGCTTATTCAACTCCCTATAGTCGATGCACATTCGGAACGACCCGTCCTTCTTTTTGACGAAAAGAACTGGTGTGCCCCAAGGAGAGGTGCTAGGGCGAATAAAGCCTTTGTCAAGCAATTCCTGGAGTTGACTCGAGAGTTCGCGCATCTCGGATGGAGCAAGGCGATAAGGAGATTTAGCAACAGGAATTGTCGGGAATGTGGTCAATGCGAAAATCAATATCACGACTCGGGGGTAAACAAGGTAAATCATCAGGAAAGACGTTAGGAAAATCACAAACCACAGGCACCTTATCAATTGCCTTATCTTCCTTTTCCTCCTCTACTACGATGTGTGCCAAGAAAGCTTTGTATTCCTTGCGGGGATACTTGCTTGCTTGGGTACACGACATCAGTTTGAGATTCTTCGATGCGCCTTCACCATAAACACAGAGTTATTAGCGAGCGAGAAACGAATCATTTTATCAAAACAAACGACTTCAGCACGATTTTCACGAAGAATGTTGGTACATAAATGTCTGTTAACTTCGTCTTTATCGAGTCTAATGTCTAGATAGGATAAACCAGTGCTCAATAGGCTAGAAAATAGGTTTTGTATGTTTTAGGGTGATTTCGCACGAAATGAACAAGAACCATTTCGTACGAAATGGGACAAAGCTATTTCGCACGAAATGAGTCATGGTCATTTCGTACGAAATGAATCCTAAATATATAGTGTAGCATGGTTCATCATTTGTAACGATTCAGATTTCAGAGCCGAGGTGCTGCCAAATTGTCAAGTGATCTGTAAAGCTTTGAAATCAATAAAAACAAGATAATTAGAGAGAATCAAGCTGTAATCAACTTCGTATCATTGATTCCGTCTTTGATATGGATTAAAACTCTTCTGAACGACTCGTTTAGGTCGCACAACGATCCAACAAGTGGTATCAGAGTTCAGGAGGAAGAGTTCATACCGATTCAGCTTGTTCACTGGATTTTTTAACTTCTACTCATTCTTCTTCACAATTTTCAAAATTTAACGGTTAAATGGCTTGAATTTCACATATATCACGTAAAACACAGTTTTAACGAATCCTTGAAAGAATTGGACATTAATTCGATGTAAAACCGGATCAATTTGACAAAATCTTGGCCGACAGTGTGACGTCATCATCATTCCGCACGAAATCAACATAGTCATTTCGCACGGAATCATATTTGAGGAGTTCATTTCGCACGGAATCAACAGTTTGATCTTCATTTCGCACGGAATCAACCTTCTGCAATTTCATTTCGCACGGAATCAACTTTCTGGATTTTCTTTTCGTACGAAATACCTCATTTCGTACCAGAGGACTATTTCGCTTGAAGAGTGTGATTTCGTTTGACTATTCCGCACGAAATAGTCATTTCGCTTGAAAGATTATCATTTCGCACCAAGTTGGCATTTCGTTTGAAAGTCATTTCGCGTGAAGATCATTTCGCTTGAGACTCATTTCGTTTGAAGATTGATTCATTTCGCTTGAATCCATTTCGTTTGAAATTGTTTCTCAAATTACAAAATTGTTCTAAGTGTTTGTTGATTGTTTCAGGTACGTCAAGATGGAGAATGATTTTCTCAATCCTTTCAGTAATGTGTTTGCTTACACTAGCAGTTCAGGAGATGGCACAACCAGCAATACAAATGAAAATGCACCAAACCCGAATCCGAAGAAAACCATTGCTGATTCTTTGAGTGTTGATAGTGCCTACGGCACCTACAACAAACTGCCTAAGCTAATGGCCATAGAGGACTACAACTGATGGGCTAGCAGATTTGAGGAATGGTTACAGTCATTTGCATACCTAAGTTGGAAGAGTTTGAAAACTGGTTTTGACATCAGAAGAACTGACTATGAAAACTTAACTGATACTCCATAAGGGAATTTCATTGCAGAACAAAAATGCATCGCTTTACTTCACCAAACAGTGAGAGATGATATTATATCATTGATTGAATACAAAGATTCCAGAGATCTATGGGAGAAATTAAAGATGAAGTGTGTGGGTGGTGCTGAAATTGTTAAAAACAAGGAAAAGTTGTTAAGAAAAGAATTCGATCTGTTTGGATGTTTGAAAAATGAGAGTGTGTCAAAGATGATAGAAAGATTTGGTCACTTAAAGCTGGAACTTGCATGATATGATATTGTGTATTCTCAGGAAGAATTGGTTGATAAACTGTTTGACTCATTTCCTGATGAGAAATACTGGCAGTACTTTGCTTTAATGATAAAGAACACAGTGAAGTCGACTGATTTGACAGTTGATTTGCTAATTGAAAGGTTGGAAAGTCATGAATTGGAGATCAGGAAAACGAACAAAGTCAACAACTCCTCGTATCAACAAAATGTTGACTTATATTATCAAGGAAGTATGATTCCTAAAACTGTGTCCCTGAAAACTGCCTTCTCAGCAGAAAATTCAAATATGTCAAATCAAGAAAGTCCAAGCAGTGGTTATCATGGAGGATCATCTTCAACTCCTCCAAATCAATCTGTTCCGAAAAACTTGTTCCAATGCAATATTGCTGTTGATCTAAAAAATGCACAAAACTTCAGTGAAGAATCCGCCAAGCAGTAAATGGTGTTTTTGGCATCTGTCTTGGAATCATATGAAAGCCTTGTTGCTGGAAAGATCGGAAACACCAACCTCACCAAGGAAGATTATGATCAAATAGACCCTGAGGAGATGGAGTTAATTGATATACGATGGTGTATGGCAAGTGCGGTCAGAAGGGCTCAAAGATTTATGGAGATAACGGGCAGACAAAGCTTGGTTTTGATAAATCGAAGGTTACATGTTTCAAGTGCAAGCAAAAAGGGCGTTTTAAACGAGAATGTCGAAATGCAGCCGCGGATGAAACAGCCAACCCTTTCCGTGAAGATTATTACAAAAGAGCCATCTATCATCACAACAAAGCAGAATCTCCCAGAATGAAGCAGATAGAAGATGCTCCCAAAGATAAGTCAAGAGTATTAGCTGTTATCCATGACGATAAAGGCTATGATTGGAGTGATGTGTTACCAGAAGAAGACGCAGTGGGATATGCCTTCATGGCAAAAATTGTTCCTTGGAAAGATACCCGATCAGAGGAAGTAAAATATGTCAACAGAAAGAGTTTAACTTTAACAATGAAAGACAGACATTTTTGTGCATGGAAAGAGGCAAAAAGCGCGAAGAGATGGGACGCTGACAGAGAATGCTATTTGGATCCTAAGAGAAATATACTTGTGGAACCATCAACACTTCTTGTCGAGACTCTGATTGAGCAAATTACAGAATAGGAAGAAGCAAATCAAAGATTGTGGTGGGGAAGTGATGAAGAGAAAGAAAAGGAGCTACAGCCAAAGAAGGTCGATGATGGGATAATCGACACGACCAAAGAGTTCACTGCAGATAACCTGAAGAAAAAGGCTGACAAAGTGCTTGCAGCGAAAGAGTTAGAGGTAGTTTCTGAGTCTGGAACTGAGTCTAAAAGTAAGGTCAGTTCTAATGATTCAACCAACGAGTCAGGTAAGAAATCCAAAATTGAGAGCGACTGCAAAAATTGCATGAAAGAATGCAAGGTTTGTAGCACACTTGCTTACCTCAGTGGTAAAAAGACTGAAGAGTTTACAGAAAGAGTCAGAGAAGTTGAAAATCAGATTTTAAATCATGATAAGTTGGTAAAGGCTTCAAATGACAGATTAAAAGAATTAACTGATAAACTTGAAAAAGATAAAATTGACGTAGAACAAATCAGGAAAGAAAACGAAAAGTTAATTCTTGAAAACGGTCAACTTTCTGAAAATTACGAGAAGTTAAAAAGAACGGTAAAAGATTCTGATGAAAGAAATGATAAAACATTTAAAGAAAATCTCCAAGTGACAGGAGTACTTCAGTCGAAAGAAAAGCAAATCAACCAACAGTTGGATGAGATTGCTAATCTGAAGCTTCAGTTTCAGGAAGCTAAAATTGAAAATGAATGCATCAATCTGAAACTTAATAGTTACAACTCCGTAAGTTTTGTTCTTCAACATATTGTTCCTAAACCAATCGGGAAGAACAAAGCTGGCGAAGATGTTTATTCTGACGGAACTAGGGTTGGGTATCATCAGGTTCCACCGCCAGTATTAAATAATTTTTCAAAGAAAAAGTCCGGGTTGGTTAATGATAATGACATAGATGAAGTTAAACTTCCAGAATCAATCGAAGTCACATTCACTTCATCATCTGATGAAGACAGTGTTCAGTCCGAGGTTGTTAAAAGCATGGTTGAAAGTGTTTTGAAATCTGAAAGTGACTCAACTGAGGATGAAGAATGTTCCTTGGACAAATATATTCCGAAATCAACATCCAAAAACAACTTAGGTGAAGAACCTAATCTTGTGATGTACAAGATGTCCGGATCGGATAAGTTGTATTCGGATCTTGAATTTCCATTAGAAAATGTGAATTTCGACAAATTGAAAAATGTGTTCAAGTTGGTTGAGATTGATGTGTCTGAAATCGAAGGTTTGAAACATTCCAAAAGGCAATTAAACTTTGAAAAAAATAAAGCTTACTACAAAAAACCTGTTGTACTGCCGCGTTTTTCTAACAACAATCACAACAAATGGTCGGGTGGTTATAAGGGTGGTAAGAATTATCAAAGAAGGAACTTTCAAAACAAGAAGTTTGTTGAGAAAAAGGTGTTTGTAAAAAGCTCGAGTTCTCATTCCGAGCAAGAATCTGAGATTTTTTCAAAATCAAATGAAGAGTTTTTTGAAGAAAAGGCCTCACAGCCTCAGACCGAAGGTATAAGTCGGGTAGCTGATACTCGTACATGCTTTAAGTGCAACAAAGTTGGACACATTGCATGAAAGTGCACCAACTTAAAGCCTAAGTCTGAAGTTGTTGAGAGTCAGAAAAAGAAAGTTGATGTAAAAGGCAAAGCTCCAATGATTGCTGAGAAGAAAGTTTTGAAAAATGAAAACACCAAGTTCAAAACTGAATCCGTAAAGAATGTGGCAACTAAAATTGACAAATTTTACAAACGGGTTGCTTCACCTCAACAAGCATGGAAACCAAAATTAGTGGAAAAGAAATCAAGTTCTCCAAAACCAAAGGTTTCTGAGACGGAAAAACAATCATTCTCTACCACTCTGGTAAAGATGAATGTTCCTATGGATTACTATGAGAAACTTGAGAAACAAGAGTCTACTGCTTCTGAAAAGAAGTATGTGCCAAAGAAAGACCAATCATCTGGTCAACCTACTAAAAATGATTTCTTTTTATACAAAGAGGTTGAGATTGGGTCTGAAGAGAGCTTAAAGATGAATGACAAAAAATTTCCGCCACTTTACACTGCTAAAACTCACATCAAAGTCAAGCTACCTGACTCAAAAGAGGCTTGGGTGGCATCAAAATCTAACTAAGTGTTTGTGATATGTGCAGGAGCTTCCAAGATCCGTTTCACGTTGGATTATGGATAGTGGAGCTTCTCAGCACATGACGGGGAAGAAGACCCTACTGTACGATGTTCGAGGGTTTAATGGAGGATATATGGGATTTGCAGGAAATCAAGGTGGTCGAATAGTTGGTGAGGGTACTCTATCGAATGGAATTGTCACGTTTGAAAGAGTAAACTACATCGTTGAACTTGAAAACAATCTTCTAATCATTTCTCAGATCTGTGATCGTATGTATACAACGCACTTTACAAATAAGGAATGTTTGATATTGAAACTAGGATTTGTTGTTCCCGAATAGTGGGTTTTCATGAGAGCAGCTAGAGTCAATGATATGTACGTGTTGGACATGAGTGTAGCAACTACTACCACGGGCCAGGCTCACTGTTTTATGTCAAGAGCAACGGAAAAAGAATCGCAATTGTGACATCGAAAGATGGGTCACATTCACCTGCGGAAAATGAATCACCTGGTGCATAACGACTTAGTAATTGGTGTTCATGTGAAAGGTTTTCATCTTGAGGGGGAGTGCATTAGCTGTATCAAAGGCAAGCAAAAGAAGAAATCTCACCCTGGGAAGAAGGAAAACTCGATCTCGAGGCCGTTAGAGAGACTCCATATGGGTCTGTTTGGTCCAGTAAACGTTAAAAGCATAACTGGTGATCTCTACTGTCTAGTAGTTACATATGACTACTCGAGATTTTTGTGGGTATCATTTCTGAAGACAAAGGATGAGACATTTGAAAGTTTGATGACGTTGTTCAGAAAAATTGAAAACTTGTACCAAACTCGAATCAGAAGAATTAGGAGTGACAACGGTACAGAGTTCAAGAACAACAAGATGGAAGAGTATTGTGATGAGAGAGGTATATTGCAAGAATTTAGTGCTCCTTACACTCCGCAACAAAATGGAGTAGCTGAAAGAAAGAACAGGACGCTAATTGAAACGGCTAGGACGATGCTTGCTGATTCCAAACTACCTGTCAACTTTTGGGCAGAAGCAGTATCAGCCGCTTGCTATACACTCAACCGGGTTCTTACAGTGAAGAAATTCAACAAGACATGTTTCGAGCTGATTAACAACCGCAAACCTAACCTGAAGTATCTAGAACCGTTTGGGTCTCCCTGTACAGTTCTAGAACCTTATGGTAAATTTGGTGCAAAGAGCATTGAAGCAATTTTCGTGGGTTATGCAAGTCCATTGAAACGAGTCTTTGTTCCAAGCTTGAAGCGGATCATCGAAGCACATAATGTTGAGTGTCAAAGTTATACCATGCCACCTCAGAATCCCGGCGACTCATGGCATTTTAATTACGATACTCTGTGGTATTAATTTGACATGGAAGAAGAATCGTATTTCTTTGACGAGTTGGATATTCTAAGAGAATATGAAGCATCACAAGAAAGATTTCCAGCTGAGTCTTCTAGACGTCAATATCGAGCTTCCAATGACGATGAAGCTGGTCCTAGTAATGCTAGAGTACATGATGTTATTCAGCAAACTCTTGACAATCAGACGGCAGTAAACGATAATCTAGAATCTGATGATAGACCTATATTCGATCTGGTGATTCAGACTCTGAGGGGGAGCAGATCCAGATATCAAGTCAAACAATTCCAGTCAATGAACAAGGTGCAAATCAGAATGTCACAAATTTGGAAGGCGAGGTAGATGTTCCAGGCGAGGTGATGTCGAGAACTCTTTTGTACCATCCAAAAGAGCTGATTATTGGAGAATTACAATCAGGCGTCCGCACTAGGTGACAAATTGACCAAGGCCTTACTTGTTTTTATTCTACAGTTGCTCCGGTACAAACTGAGTTTTCACTTAGTTGTTTTATTTCGCAGATTGAACCGCGAACATACAAGGAAGCACTAACTAAAGATTCTTGGGTCAACGCGATGCAAGAGGAGCTGAGTCAGTTTGAGAAGTTGGGAGTGTGGAAATTGGTAGACTTGCCTGATGGTCACAGGAAGATAAACACCAAGTGGGTGTTCAAGTGTAAGAGAGACGATCGAGGGGTTATGATTCGTAACAAAGCTCGACTCGTAGTCCAGGGCTTTAGTCAGCAGGAAGGTATAGATTTCACTGAAGTGTATGCTCTGGTTGCTAGACTTGAAGCTATCAGAATCTTCCTAGCATTTGCATCTTGGAAAAGTTTTAAAGTTTATCAGCTAGATGTTAAATCGGCTTTTCTCTACGGAAAGGTAAAAGAGGAGGTATATGTCGGACAGCCACCGGGCTTCACCGACCCAATCCACAATGACAAGGTCTATTTACTGGATAAAGCGCTGTATGGTTTACACCAAGTCCCGA
>JARYGA010031995.1:0-27468 GCA_030545235.1 Helianthus tuberosus
CACCTACTCGAACTATTTTGAAGTGGTTAATACGATGTGTAACGGTTAAAACTCGAAATCTTACAAGATAATACTTTAAAGTCTACTTAAAACACCAAAATGTTGGTTAAAAGCTTATAAGTTGTGTAAATGTTGTAGTATTTGATTTGTGTGATTATTTGGACCCGATCTATGTTGTGGTAGCTCGGATCATCATTTAACCCGGGTTGGTCATGATCATGGATCATGACACAAGGCTGTGACAAAAGTAATAAGGGTTAAAGGGTGAAACTCTACCACACACGAATCATGAACTTGTGTAAAAGCGATTTAGCTTGTGAAATAGTGTTTAAAACTAGTAGATCTACGTACCTACAAGTGGTATTTTCAAAGGACCACGTATCAAAGAAATCATGTTTTTTAAAGACGGATCTTACACTAACAAGAATGGTTTTTAGAACACACAAGTGTGTAAACACTTGTGTAACACAAAGTTTCGACAAAATAACTATTTTTGAAAAAGATGACGAGAAGTTGTAAAGACGGAACTTCCATAAAAACGAGGTTTTTACAAGATCGGATAGTTTTATATATAGATCCACTAAAAGTAATGGAATTTACTTCATAGTTTGAATAAATCACAAGTTCATGAAATTTATGCGATTTATATGCATATTTTGACTAGTTTGTGGTTTGAACATTGTTTTGATTGAATGATAAAAATGGTTGGTTTGATTTATATAAGAAAATGATACTCTTGAAAGCGTGGCCACCTCCAGTTACAGAGGAAACTCTGGCGAAATTTTTCTAAAAACCTAACACTTAGAATTATTTTCACTATAAGTGTTAGAAATACTTTTCGACTTGTTTTCAAAATATAGATTTCGCCACAACTTATTTACAAAATATCGGAGGTGGGATTTCACAAAATAAAACGTGATACATATATATATTTAGCATATATTTTTCACAACATCACTTGCATAAGTGTTTATGATTATTTTGTGAACTACGTAAATATTATTTTTAGGGTAAAAATAATATTACTAAGTATTATTTTGGGAAAATCACATGTATTAAAATATAATATTTTTGGGAAGAATATTTATATTTTGGAGTAAAATATATTAAGTGAGACTTAATAGTGTAATCCAAATTATACGAAACGCACATGTATTAAATCCCCCATCCTTGGGAAGGAAAATAACTACCAAGTATATACAGAACGTAAACACGAAATAGTTGCCTAACTATTTCCCAAAAACTTTAACCATAAAGCTAAGGCACGGCCATCCGTCTAATAGAGTTAGTACGTGTAGGTCGTCATACAGCTGATTGATTTGGAGGCATACTTGGTAGAGACGCACCACTGTGAGTTCATGTCCCCCTTTTCTCTTAACTGTTTTCAGTTTTCTAAACTGCGGGGGTGAAATACATGTTACTATGATTACGAGTACTTTATACATGGTATGGTTAGTGTAAGGAGGTTTATTACTTAGATCATGTGAGTGGGTAGGCGTGAACTGGAGACCATTAGTCCTCATTATAGGACCGAGGGACGTAAGCGGTAGATCTATCTGGGTGTAGCGAGCCCAACCCCAGGTCCAACAGTACGGACCTCAGGGTGACTTTGTGCCCCGACGCAAAATCGAAAGGTTTGAGTCTTCCTACTTGCACTTCACACATATCAATGGCCTTGCAAACCGTTGGTGATCTCTTTTTCCTTATTTGCTACATACCAGGATTTTTATACTTACAAGTGTTTTACATACTCACTACACATGAACTCGCTCAACATTATTGTTGATTTTTCAACTTACATGTATTTCGGGAAATTAAAGATCTGGCGCGGTATGTTATGTTTTCTCCGCTGCATAAGGGTTCCAAGGTCATCCCAGTTTAGGAAATGTGACTCTTTCCTGGACAAGTTACAAATCTTAAACTGCATTTATTTCATGTGGATGTTTATGTCTTTTAAAACAATATTTTATGTTATGATGTTGTAAGTCTCTAAGACAATGGTATGTTACTCTGGTTTTAAAACTTAATCAAATGGATGATCTTGCATGATTTTATTTCATATAGCTTTGTTATGATTAAGCTATGGTATTAAGAAGTCACACCAAAATTAACCACGCTTCCGCAAAGCCAGGGTGTGACAAATACCCCTATGGGGCATAAATTGATTTTAAATTCGTTTTGGGCATAATGGAAGGTATCCTACTGATATCACAACATATTTACGGCATATTAACTTGTGAAACATGTTCATGACTCGTTTGGTTACCCGTTACGCATTTTCGCTTTCGGTACGATTTATGTGTCTAATTTGCATAAATTGACCGAAACGGGTCAAACTTTATCATTTTTACCTCAAAATCCAAAATGTGTTTAGTTTACCCATATTATACAAGTCTTCATACTTGTCGGGTCAAAACCACATTCTAATCCGGTTTTCGCTTAATCTTGCGTTTTGAACCATATATCCTTCTTTAAAACTAACCGGTCTGAGTTTAAACTTAAGTAAGACCTGTTAGGAATCTAATAGGTTATTAAAACCTTCGTTCCATATTTAGGAGCCCAGTAAAAGATATTTTCACATGCTGATTGTATACGGCTGGGATAAATTGTATAATTTGCTCAGGTAATTACTTTTAACTTATTTCCCCTAATTCGGACTTGGGGTACGGTATATAAAATACCGCTTAGTCAGGTATTGAATTTTTAATCATATAAAGGTTAATTTATTGAGATAACCCGTTTAATCTGTTTTGTTTGTTTTAAGCCTTTGGGGGGTTAATGACCATGTCCTGGATATCCTCGGCTCATTCATTGAAATGGCCACGACTTAAGCACGGGGTGTAGGCATACACCTGCCGGTGCGTATGTAAAATAATATACCCGCCTGTTCGAGAATAACTCGTCGTGGGATATATTATGTGGTGTGTCTATTAATCTTTATCTCGGTATTCAGCCCGGGCTACTGAACGCATAACAAACATATAATTCTTTTACAAGTTTATTTTTTAAATAATTATCCCATGTTATAAAAGATTATTTGTGCCTTGTGCATCTAAAGCAATTTTCTTAAAAAACTTTTTTAAAAGTGTCAGTTAATTGTATTTACCAGTGTAAACTGACGTATTTTCCAAAATGTTAAGTGCAGGTACTAGACAGAATAGGCTGGCTACTCCTGAGTGAATTAGATAAAGACTTATGCAAGCTTTATCACTTTAAATCTGTTGAACAATCTTTCCTTTATTTTTGATCCGCCTGTGGATCCTTTTACATTCTGTTTGTAATACTTATGATACTTTCACTCGGTTTGTAATATTATTACTTTTAGACTTCCGCTGTGCATTAAACTGTGATTATTGACTATGATGATATCAACTACATCACGATACTCTCCATCGGGCCCACCGGTAATACGTGGAAATATCGGGGTGTGACAGGTTGGTATCAGAGCCAACATTGAGTGAATTAAACACTAACCTTTTGTGTTTAATCTCAATGACACAGTTGCACATTCCTTTACTTTCGAGTCTAGGCAAAGGACTTAGGACTAATCCTAATCTTTTATTTTATCCTTTATTGTTTTCCTTGTTGTTCCTTTGTTTGTTTCGACAGGAACAAAAGATGCCACCGCGTGTTAGAGGACGAGGAAGTGGCGGCAAGGCCCCAATCTTAGCCAGTCATGATCATGAGGCCGGGCCATCTCACCGGAGAACTCCTTCAGTGACGATGAGCACGAGTCCCCAAGAAGACAGGAGGACATACTTAGAGCCAGCGAGGCGTTCTGTCTCGCTAAGCTCCTCACCTTCGTACCATCACTCTTTTGAGTTCACACCATGCCTTCAAGGACCCGACCCCGTACTTCCAGAGCCGGTTCAATCCGGCAAATCAGGTGCAAGAACCAATGGGTTTTTAACCCATTGGGACCAGAAGATCATTTCTCCGGTGACCACGCTATGGATATGGATGATGACCCCGATTCGGAGATGCCGCCGAGTGGGACGCCGACGCAGCCCATCGAAATTTCAGATGGATCGTCCTTTCACAGTTCACCATACCGAGGCCCCGACAGCTATGAAGCAAGGTTTATCTCGTACCATTGGGAGTTCATGTAACAACTCTCATCAAGAGTCCTAATTATTATTAATTGTGGTTCAATAGGAAACCCTAATTAAGATTCCCAAGTGATTCTGCATAAACCCTACAATTTTCAGAACAATCGGAATCAGGATCAGGGCCCCTAAAACTCAGGGGGGTAAACCCTAGGTGATAATATCCTCACAGTTTGCTGTAGGAATTGGAATTCGTCGAAACGTGACTCACTAAGGCTATAACGGACACTAACCTACCCTACCCTAAAAGTAACCCGTCGCGCCACGCGACAGGCCCCTCGCGCCACGCGAGGGCGCCGTTTTTCATGTATAAATAGGGGAGTCTGGTACTTGCAATTGTGCTTTAGTTCGACGTTCAAACTCAATACGTACGTTGAGATATTGTCCAATTACTACAAAAACACACACAGACACGAAACGCTGCCGCTATAACAGGGTAATAACTCGATCGCTGCTACGATTCAATGTCCGATCGATTAAAACTATCCAATGGATGTTTAAGTGCTGCCCACATTAGGGTTATGCTTTGTCATTCGTCGTAAATTCGATGGATGTTTAAGTATCGCACATTGTCATTCGTTGTGAGGGTTTAATCTCGTGAGTTATCGTAAATGCTGTATTAGTTACTAACCTAGTTTTGTGTGCATTGTTAGTTAAACTAGGTTAACAAGGCTAATATGTAGACTACACTCTGCTCGTGTTAAATCTGCATTGTGAGTCATTCTCTTTTTATCAAATTACTTTCAAAAATCATGTTTATTTTCAAGGTTATAATTACAGGGATTAAGTCTTTGTAGTCACCAAATTACAGCCGGTATGTGGGGTTTTGTATACATTACTTGATAACCGTCACCATTGGACAACGGGGTAGCCAAGGGGTGATATGACCATAGTCACAGACACCATTGGACAATGAGGTTACCAATGGATGGTCGAGTGACAAATACTGTGGGTAGTTGGTTGATATACGGAAACATTGTAATCGCTCTTAATACTGTAAATTATAACAATGTGTCGTTTTAGTAAAAAGAAAGATTCACCAGTATTTCCCTGCTGACAAAACCTTTTTCAAACATGTTTCAGGTAATCTGTTGTGATCCAGGAAAAGTGCCGTGAAGCACTACAAGCTTAAGAAAGTGGCTTAATGTAAATAAAGAAACATGTTTTGTGAAATAAAGATTTCCCAGTGAAATCACCCTATTGTAAATTACCGGGGTTTTATCCCGAATTATGGAATAAAATAATAAGGCATTTTCAGTTTTAAAAGATGCTGTTAAAATCTTCTGCTGTCAACTCAATTAAATAAATACCACGGGATTTTCTGTCCCGCGACTCCTAAACCGGGTAAAACCGGGGCTGGGAACGTGACAGAAAAAGGTGGTATCAGAGCTACTAAGTTAAGCTAATTAAGTATTTAGAAATACTTAATTTTCCTGATTTTCATTTTGTGATTATGTGTTTTATTAACTGACTATTTGTTAGTTACAGTATGGGTAAGCAAATGCTTTCGAACATCTATCTTAAATTAGATAGTTCACAAAAAGAGAAGGGAAGTTCATCCCAATCAAAATCCTCAAGATACTCAGTAGATACTGAGGAGGGAATATTTGTTCGTAAAGCCCATTATGAGGAACCACTTTCTCCTAATAAAAGAAGTTTGATTATTAGGAAAAGTCAAGAGAAAATAAAGAAATCTCAATCAAAAGAAATGAAAGTTAATCAGGAAATTCAGAAATTCGGTAGTAACCCACCATGGGAAGACAAGTTAGATGAAAAATGGGCAGATCTCTATATGTTAGCCACTGTAGCAGTAAATGCAAATCTTTAAAATACCCTGACCCAGTATTAACACCTTTATTACTTACAAGCCAGAAACTTTACCCAGTAAATAAATAAAGTTACAATAAAACCTAGTATGTTTAATTGTCAGTTGTTCTTTGTATTAAATTTAGTCACACGGTATGCAATAATATTTGAATGTTATCTGTGAAATTTTTTGTTATAAAATTTTAACTTAGCATTTTGTGTATTTTGCATATATGCTAAACATCATGAATGAGTTATCTGAAGCCCTTCAGAATCTCAACCTTTATCCAGTGAAAGTGGAAGTCTCCAATGACTTTACTGGTTATATAGCAGATGTAGAAGAACCTATGGAATTTTGTGCTCCACCTCCGGAGAAACCAAAGTCCAAGAAAAGGAGAAGATTTGTAGGTTGGAGACGTGTACGAAGGAGGAAACCAGCAACTAGGCGAGTTCCCAAAATAGAAAATCCCATTGATAAAGGAAAGGGGATTGAGGTTGAGGAAAATACTAGGCAAGTAGAAAGGGAAATTGGGGAAAGTTCTAAACAAGTCGAGGAGTTGCCATTACAAGAAGAGTTGGATCGTATATTGGCAAGCTGTCATATCGTTAGACCTATCAATAACAACCTTTACCCTTAACCTGCTGAAACTCAACTTCCAATAAATTTGGAACCAGCCATCCCAGAACCTTTAATCCATACCCAACCTTTAGGAGAAATGGATGAGTGGTGGACAAATGATTGGCAGTTTCAAAACCTACTTAATAATCCTTATACGTTTTCCCTCAGTTTGACCCATAACCTATACCAAACCCACCAATGAGCAATGAAAACTTAGTTGAACTTCGCCATTTTGGCGAAGAGCTGATAGGTGCGGGGAATAGGATTCGGGAGGTAGGAGAACAAATCTCCTGGAAGTACGACGAGAGGGAACGTCGCTTCTAAAAAAAAGAAAAAAAATACCCAGGGATAAGATGGTGGTGAATCGATGATTGTATAATAATAATAATAAAATAAGTCTGTAAAATAACCTACCAATAAAACCTTTGTAAGATAATGGTGTGTAATGATGCATAATATATAGAAAATGGGAATCGAGAAATCGATAATTTTGGCTATATGTGTGTTTTGTATGACTGTCTTGTGTATAATTGCTATTTATTCTATACTAATAAATTATATATATTAATTAACAGATGGAAAACGCTAATAATGAACTAGTTAACGCGGTTAACCAATCTGAGCAACATCAGGAAGAGCAATTTATGACTAAGCAAGATATAGAGAATATCGTTGCTCAAGGGATAGCCAATGCTATTCCAGCAATACTTGTTGCTGCTAGAAATCAAGTTGAACCTCAACAAATCATTCCTAGCAAACGTACTTCTGAAGATAACTTCAGTAATAGCGTAAATGGAGGCGGTAATCATACTAATAACAATAAAGATCCACGGCAGGCCTTGCTCCCTAAGAAAATGAAAGCTGCAACACCTGGTTGCACTTAGAAAGAATTTCTTGCCTGTAAAACTGCTGAGTTCGCAGGCAACGAAGGGGCAACTGTAGCACTGCGTTGGTTAGAGAAAACCGAGGCAGTGATCATAATAAGTAAATGTGCTGAAGACGACAAGGTCATGTACGCATCGAATCTTTTAAAAGAAGGGGCGCTAGAATGGTGGAATACAGTAGTTCAAGCCAAAGGAAGAAATAGGGCCTATGCCATGAGTTGGGAAGAATTTGAGCAGCTAATGGAAAGAAAATTCTATCCCGAGTATGAAAAGGAACAAATGACAAATAAGTTCCTGAACCATCGAATGATGGGTGTAGATTGTCGAGGATATACTTCGACAATTTTTGACTATGCTAGAGTAGTGCCAACGCTGGCTTCGCCAGAACCGGTGCTCATTTCTCGCTATATTTGGGGATTAATTGGAGAAATCCGTAATATCGTTAAAGCTACGAGACCTCGCATTATTGACGATGCAGTAGAATTAGCTAACACCCTAACTGACGAGCTGGTACGCACAAGAGATGAAAATAGGAAAAAGGAACTGGCTCAGAAAATTACCCAAGGATTTCGTGTGGGTAATAGCAACTTCAAGAGAAGAGGAACAGGGCAATCCTCAACTCCGCCATTCTGCTTGAATTGCAGAAAGAAACATTATGGAAGATGTAATGTAACCTGCAACTTTTGTAAAGTTGTAGGACACCGTGAAGAAGACTGCAGAAAGAAAACCAGAATCTGCTTTAACTGTGGAGAAGCCGGGCATTTCAAAACAGAATGTCCTAAATTAATCAAACCAGCAGATAAAAAAGCTAAGCCAGTCGACGAAGCTACTAAGAAAAATGCCAGAGCATTCCAACTGACCACTCAAGAAGCAGAACTCATCCCAGATGTGATAGCTGGTACGTTCTTAGTTCACAACGTGTATGCAAAAGTATTATTTGACTCTGGTGCAAACCAAAGTTTTATCAATACTTCATTCTGTCAAGCTCTTAATTTACCTTTGACCAACCTTAGGCAAATTTTTATAGTCGAAATGGCAGATGGGAATTCAGTTAGCATAGATAAGGTTTTGCAAAAAGAAAATATAGAACTTTCAGGTCATAAATTTCATGCAAACCTATTACCAATGAATTTAGCTGGGTTCGATGTTGTGTTAGGAATGGATTGGTTAGTAGCCAACCATGCTCGAATCCTTTGTGATAGGAACTCCATAGAAATTCGTGTACCCACCGGAGAAGTAATCATGATTACAGGAGATAAGCCACGTAAACCCATGAAGTTCATTTCAGTAATGAAAGTTGCTAGTTATGAACGAAAGCAAGGAATAGTATATATGATTTCTGTAATCATTAGTACTAAGGATAAAGAACTTAAGGAGATTCCTGTAGTCTCAGAATACCCAGATGTATTCCCAGAAGAACTCCCTGGATTACCACCTGATAGGGAAGTAGAGTTTAGAATTCATCTAATTCCTGGCACTACACCAATAGCCAAGGCACCTTATCGGTTAGCACCTACAGATATGTTAGAACTGAAAAAGCAATTAGATGAATTACTAAGTAAAGGTTTTATACAACCTAGTTCATCCCCTTGGGGAGCATCAGTGTTGTTTGTAAAGAAAAAGGGTGGGTCAATGAGAATGTGTATCGATTTTAGGTAATTAAATAAGGTTACAATTAAGAATCGATACCCATTACCTAGGATTGATGATCTATTCGATCAACTTCAAGGAGCTAGATATTTTTCTAAGATAGATTTACGCTCCGGATATCATCAATTGAAGGTACAAGAAGAAGACATACCTAAAACTGCTTTCAGAACTAGGTATGGTTATTACGAGTTTACAGTCATGCCCTTCGGATTAACGAATGCACCTGCAACATTCATGGACATGATGAATAGGATCTGTAAACCGAACTTGGATAAATTCATAATTGTCTTCATAGACGATATACTTATTTATTCCAAAAGTCAGGAAGAACACTGTCAGCACTTGCATGTACTCTTAACTTTGTTAAGAAAATAAAAGCTTTATGCCAAATTCTCGAAATGTGAATTTTGGTTACAGGAAGTGCAATTTTTAGGACATACGGTGAATCACGAAGGTATTCACGTAGACCCTGCTAAGATAGAAGCAATTATCAAATGGAAGGTTCCACAAACAGCCATGGAAATTAGAAGTTTTCTAGGGTTAGCCGGATACTACAGACTGTTTATTAAGGATTTTTCCAAGATAGCTGTACCCTTAACTAAACTAACCTGTAAAGCAGTTAAGTTTGAATGGAGACCTAGGCAAGAAGAACCTTTTAGGATTCTAAAGCAAAAGTTAACAAACGCTCCAATTCTAGCCTTACTAGAAGGAACGAAAGATTTTGAAGTATATTGTGATGCTTCTAAGTTAGGATTAGGATGTGTGTTAATGCAACGCAAATAGGTAATTGCATATGCATCAAGGCAATTGAAAAAGCACGAGGAAAATTATACGACTCATGATTTAGAGTTAGGAGCCATAATTTTTTCCTTTAAAATTTGGAGACATTATCTGTATGGAAGTAAGTTTACTGTCTATACGAATCATAAAAGTTTAAAGTACATATTTGGGCAAAAAGAGTTAAACATGAGACAAAGAAGATAGATGGAAATCCTAAGCGACTACGACTGTGATATTCAGTATCACGAAGGAAAGGCAAATGTAGTTGCAGATGCCTTAAGTCGTAAGTATCATGAGAAACAACGACGGGTTCGTGCTCTTAGATTAAATCTACAGTTAGATTTAATGGAACAACTAAAGAATGTTCAAAGAACAGCAATCAAGGACGATGCTGAAGGAATGAAAGGACGAATAAAAGAATTAAAGCAAGGAGGTGATGGAATTTGGAGATTCCATGAAAGGAGAATTTGGGTACCTAAGCAAGGAGATTTAAGAAATAAGATTTTAGAAGAAGCTCATAAATCTAGGTATACCATGCATCCTGGTAACAATAAAATGTACCAAGATTTAAGAAATAATTTCTGGTGGATAGGAATGAAAAAAGACATAGCTAGATATGTTTCTAAGTGCCTTACTTGTTCACAAGTTAAGGCAGAACATCAGAAACCTTCAGGTCTGTTACAACAACTAGAAATGCCTGTATGGAAATGGGAACTTATAACAATGGACTTTGTTATTAAGTTACCCAAAACCAGAAAAGGTAATGATGCGATTTGGGTAATTGTGGATCGATTAACCAAGTCAGCTCATTTTTTACCCATGAAGGAAACCTTTAGCATGGAAATGTTAGCCAAATTGTATATAGATGAAGTAGTATCCTTACATGGAGTTCCACTCTCCATTGTATCAGATAGAGATAGTCGTTTCACTTCCCATTTCTGGACTAGTTTTCAGGAAGCAATGGGAACTCGACTAAATCTGAGTACTGCATATCATCCATAAACAGACGAACAAAGTGAAAGGACGATACAAACTCTGGAAGACATGCTCCGAACATGTGTGAAAGATTTTGGTGGAAATTGGGACAACCACTTACCTTTAATTGAATTCTCCTATAACAATAGTTATCATGCAAGCATCGAAGCTGCCCCATTCGAAGCACTATATGGAAGAAAGTGCAGAACTCCAGTTTGTTGGGCAGAAATAGGAGAAAGTCAATTATCAGGTCCTGAAATAGTACAAGAAACCACTGACAAAATCACTCAAATCTGTAGGATCGTGAAACGACCTAACGAGTCGATCAGAAGAGTGCTCAGACCGAATCAGAGGCGGAATTCATTGATTCGGTCTTCGTTTAGCTTGGATTCACTATTAATTGTCTCCTATATTGATTTCTGAACGATTACAGGACTGGAGACACTTCGACAGCACCTCGGCGTCGGAAACTAGAACATTACAAATGAACTCGTTTGAAGGCTATTTATAGGGAACACCCTTCCGTTTGAAAATAACATGATTATTTCAAACGGAACCCTCAAACGTAACCCTTCAAACCGTCAACAATCTCAAACGGTCATGATAATACAATTATAACTTTGACTTTCAAACGTTACATCTAGAATATAGTTTTGTCTTCACTTGATGATGCATATGATGATGTCACATATATGATGTCATCATCATATATGATGACATCACTCTTGTTCAACAGCGCAACGAACCCGAGACTCGACATAAGACGAAGACGACAGATGAATGCACCAACAGACTCCCCCTCAGATGTTGACGAGTCTTAAGTGTCGAGTCTTCGCATCTTCAGTCTTTATCAGTCTCTTTTCTTTCTTAGCATATACCAGGATCTTCTCTTTAGCTCTAACCTCGTCAGACTCCCCCTCTCATCATGATGGGATCGCTGTCTGGAATAGCTATCACCTTGAGATCAATTCCTGGCTTTATCTCTGATCAGCTCATTTCCTGCACACATTTTCTCACAAACACATAAGTTTTTACTTAAATCAATAAGAAAAACTTACTGGAAATAGTCACATCAAGTTCAAATTAATGACCCTGATTAACTAATCAAACTTTTCTTTTTACAAAAACAAATTTCTTCTTTTAAACGCACACTCCCAAACCAGTTCATCATGTTCAGCACTTGAAATTTTGAAAATCAGCTCTTCAACATCAGTTGTCGAAAATCTTTTTGTATTTTTCAAAATTTATGCTAAAACACACTAAAAATCTTTTTGTATTTTTTGAAATAACCAAAATGAAATGCAGAAATGAAATATTTACAAACAATATTTTTGTGAGTTCGTGCAAGAGGATCATATCAGTTTTTGAGACAAATCACCAGCACCGTTAAGCTTTAAACATTTTCAGTTCTAAACGATTCACGTTGATTGACGATATTGTTGTCCACTTAAACTCAATCTAAAAACTTTCAATCTGCTTACTGATACTTTAAGATATATTAAGATAGCACTAAGTTCTTATGGACCCCACGATCTCAGCATATCCCTTCATCATGCAATACACTAACTCAAGTAATGCCTTTAAACTTTTATCAACTGTGATTTGTGCAAAAACAAAGCAGAATGTTTAAACATTAACAATCAGGTCGATACTTCCGTATACGCAGAGAAAGTCCAATGTTTAAACAAAATAAGAAAATAAAAATAAGTTGAAGTTGTTTAGGCTTTAACCACCAGGTCGATACTCCCGTATACGCAGAGGTGATCCAAAGCTTAAACGAAACACCAAAGAAAATAAAGCAGAACGTTTAGGCAACAACATCCAGGTCGATACTCACGTATACGCAGAGGATGTCCGATGCTTAAACAAAATAAAGAAATAAAACAAGTTTAAATCTTTGCAAAATGAAATGCACAATCATAGCGACTTTTCAGCAAAGTTATGAAAGTTCACAAACTTAACCAGTTTTATGTCTTTCGACAATCAGCGATTACCGAGTAGGCACACAGTCAAGAAGGACAAAACTAAGTACTATGCTTTTGACCATGTTTCCCACTAGAACTAGGCTTTTTCATTTAGGTTTGTATCGTTATCGCAAATCTACTAGTCTAGCTGAGCCTACCGTCACATCCTTAGTAAGATCGTTTATCACATTTTGACTTTACATTTCTTTAGCATGCTATGACAGTCCAACTGATCTACTATCATTTCCTCTTTTTGACAACAAAACTCATTTTTTCATTTTTTCAATGTTTTTGACATTTTCAAATTTTCAAATTTTTTTAAAATTTTTACTCCCCCTAAAATCAAAATATGTCTCAATTTTGATTTTCTGGGAAAATTTGAAAATAAGCTGTACAAGAAATGTGACAACATGATGAGAATCACTTCAATTCTACATTTACTTGGCATGAACAATCAGAACTCCCCCTCACAACAAAACATTTTCCCATAGTGATCTCAAAACACTTAAGTATGTTTTAATCAAAATGGTTTTTCCGGAAAATAAGTTTTGTTGATTTTACCACTTGTAAAATTGGGGTCATCACATTATTATTGTTCTTTTCAACCACTTGTAAAGATTTAACATTTCCAAGATCAATCCACAAACATCACTTTGTAGAAAATCAAGTACAACTTAATGTCCCTGATTTACCACTTAAAGGTTGAAATCACTTTCGTGAATTTATCAAGAAATGTGCCGATTCATGTTCCACGCTTACCAACCTGGGAACTCCGGCAAGTCAGGTTTTTCATTTAAGGAGTTTCACCCAAGCCTGACGGTCCTTGGGTGCTTTCGAATTCTTGTTCAACAATGGTGGAAAATTTGCATCATCCATTGTTAAACCTGAATTCTCAGTTTTTACCTCAACTACCGGCTCTTCTGGCTTTACCATACCAGAATCATTGCCTGAATGTGGCTTGTCTGACTTTGATGAGCCAGATTCATCGCCTGATGGTGGCTTTTCTGACTTCAACATGTCAGATTCATCGCCGACCATTTTCTTCTTCTTCTTATCCTCTTTCTTCGTTCGTCCTCAGATTTGTATCTGATGAATTCGTCTTTCTTGATTTGTCATTCTTTGGAGAGCAAGACGATTTATCAGAACTCTTATTCGATCTATCCGGTGAACCCGAGGACAAAATCTTTTCCAGATACTCTCTGGCCTTCTTCCTCTTCTTCCTCAGTCTGTCTTTTTTCCCCTGTGAAAGCTTCACTTTCGTTTCTTGAACTTTAGGTTCTTGAACCTTCTGTTCTTTGGGCTTGACATTGACTGATTTCTTTGCCATTTTCTGAGAATTAACCCTCAATCTTTCATTTGATCTCCTTGGGCAATCTCTGGCAATGTGACCTCTGATATTGCAATTAAAGCATCTCCTCGTCTCATAATTCCAACCTTGGCAGTTAACAGCAATGTGTCCTTGATAACCACATCGGTAACACTCTCTGTTATCGTACCAATCACCATTTTCAGCCCAAATGCTCAAATCAAAGCACTGTTTGGCTTGGTGATATCCATCTCTCCTCTTGTATGCTGGATTTGACTTTTGAGCACTGTGGTCCAACCTGCACCACTTATTACCAACAATTTTTGAGTTTTCAATTTTTACTTTTTGTAATTTTTCATTATGATTGGATGATCGATCTGATGAGCTTTTATTGTCTTTTTGAACATTTTTCTCATTTTTAATTTTTTGTTTCTGTTCCACTTTCTTCTTCAAAGGTTTTTGCTTAGAGCATTTTCCCTTTTCAGTCGATCGTAGAACAGTTTCTTGGAATTTTTCTTTTAATTTCAAAAACAATTTTTGTTTTTCAATTTTATTTTTTTCATTATCAGATTTTTCATCGCAATCTTCAACTTTGACATTGTCAAAGTTTGTGACATTGTCACTTATTGGAACAGAATTGATTGGTTTTGGACATGGAAACTCAGATGAAGTCTCAAAACCTTTCAATTTCTTTTCAAGTTCATCAATCTTGTTTCTTGAATTCTCAGCTTCGTTTTCAAGCAGAGAGATTCTTTCAAGATGAAACTTGATTGATTTTTCATTCTCATTCTTCATGTTTTCAAGAACAGACTTTTCAGTTTCCAAAACATTTATCTGTTCTTGAAATTTTGTCTCATTTGCTTTCAGATTTTTGTTCTCAAGCTTTATCCAGAAATCTTCATTTTCTGAATTCGACTCCTTTTCTTCTAACTCTTTGATTTTCTTTCGAGCACATTCACATTCTTTTTCAAGTTTGATAATTTTCTGAAGATGGGAATTTATCATTTTTTGCTTTTCGATGTTGTTTTTTCTAAACACATCTCTCCCATCTTCAAGAATTTTTATTTGATTTTGAAAAGCTTTTTCAATTCTTGATTTTTCAATTTCAAAACTTTTAATTTTTTCTTCAAAAACATTTGCTTTTTCTTTCAATTTCTGATTTTCCAATGTCAAACTGTTCAATTTACTTAACAGTTTGTCATTTTCAGAGTTCATCTTTACACATGTTTCTTTCAAACCAAGAATCTGTTTATCATCAGCTTGCTTCTTATCATTCAGCTCTTTGACTTCCAAAATCAAACTTTCCGCATCTTTCACAAGTTTGTCATTTTCTGTCTTTAAGCTGTCACATGTAAAACACACTGATGTAGAATTTGAAGATTCATTCTTTACAGATTCTTCAATCTTTGGAACTTGCTCTGTCTCTGTTCTTGACAAAAATATACCTGCACAAAAAATTATAACAAAATCAAGAGGATTCAAGTAGTTATCAATGTAACATCCTCTCTTATAGTCATATCTCATGCTTCTTTGTGCAGCAAAGCATATGCAGATTCTTCTATCAATTTCAGTAATTACATCCAAATTAAATTCATCTAGATTTCCCAAATTCAATTCATCTAGATTCTTTTTAATTTTGTTCATCAATGTTTTCTTCTTTTCAAGATTGTCATCACTATGTGTTTGAAGTTTATTGATGAAATCAGATGGATGTAATTTTGAAAATTTAGACTCTTGTTTTATCTTTTTCAATATATCATTCCATTCAGCAGGTAATGCATCTGTAAGCTTTGATACTTTTTCAGCATCTGTCAACTTAATATCAAACCTTTTCAAATTATCCATTAAGTAATCAAATCTCCTTTTCATTTCTTTCACAGTCTCATTCTTTTTACACACAAAGTCTTTAAGTCTGAGACTCCAAATATGTTTATCATCTTGTTCATAACTGCTTACTCTATACCAACCATATCCTTCATTTAATCGTTCAATATAAACATTTTCTTCCTCATCAAATATCATTGCCATCTTTCAAAACAACCCGACAAGTTTCACTCAACAACACACTTTTAATTTTTCAAGTATGACGTGGCCTGCACAAAACAATGATTTGGCCGATGATGATTACATGCAATTGCAAATCTCAATCCCACTAAGCTGACACCTTTCAAAGTATCAAGATAATATGATTGGACCTCCAAAAACAAAGTTACATGATCTGAGATAATCACATGAAAAAGGCTGACAATACTACTTGATTTCAATTTATCGAAAGACAGTCGACAATTTTCAATGGACAAAACAATTATGATTGGGCCGCGTGGACTGTAGTGGGCTGTGGATCACTTCAATTCTTTTCAAACAAGGTAGCCGACAATTTTAACACCTCAAAACAATCCTATTGGATCCCAAAGTCCACTAAACCAACAACTACAATTCACAACACATTCATTTTATCGAAACTCACAAATAGACAATTAATTTCCACTAACCGCACATGGGCCTTAGAGTCCACTACACTGACAACTTATCTTTTCAAACCTCTTTGAATATCGAACCGAGAATCACGTGAACTGTTATTGATAAACTGAAACAATTAATATAGATCACATGTACTCTCAATGATAATATCCGACAACACACTACTCAAGTATTCACGTGACTTTATGACACACTTGTTTCTGATTGATCTCAAAACCCACTAATCCAACAACAATTAATTTTTTTACTTTTTGATTGGACCGATTAATCAAATGAAGTCACATGATGGTCTTTAAAACTTGTATAAAAAGGTTCACAAGATATAATCAGTTCACATGATGATGCTTGACCAACAACTTTAATAATCACATTCAATTCTTTAACAAAAGCAACTGACACACTTCTATTAAAGTATCACACAAGTCGATGTAATTTTCAAGCGGTTCACATTACTCAATGCACTTTCGACAATATCACATGAACTGACACTCTCGTAAACTGCTATACACAATTCGATGAACACACTTTCAAACAGTAAGATCAATTTTCAAACAGTCACGATGACAACTTTCAAACGGTGATCATGTTTCAAACGATAAGTTCAAACGTAACACAAATTTCAAACGTTCAGGCAGTTTTCAAACGACATGTTCAAACGTGATGGTGGTTTTCAAACTGAAATGCCAAGATTCGTTCAAACGGAACCCATATTTCAGTCCTTTTTTACCGGTTTAACTTCGAGTTTTGAACTGATATTCTCAAGGATTCGTTAATACTGTGTTTCGTTTGAATTGTGAAAGTTTTAAACCGTTTTAACCGTAAACACTTGTCCAAATCAGAAAAGAAAGTGTAGAAGTCAGAATATTCCAGCGAAAACGAACTAAACGGTAAGAACTCTTCCTCCTGAGCTCTGATACCACTTGTAGGATCGTGAAACGACCTAACGAGTCGATCAGAAGAGTGCTCAGACCGAATCAGAGGCGGAATTCATTGATTCGGTCTTCGTTTAGCTTGGATTCACTATTAATTGTCTCGTATATTGATTTCTGAACGATTACAGGACTGGAGACACTTCGACAGCACCTCGGCGTCGGAAACTAGAACATTACAAATGAACTCGTTTGAAGGCTATTTATAGGGAACACCCTTCCGTTTGAAAATAACATGATTATTTCAAACGGAACCCTCAAACGTAACCCTTCAAACCGTCAACAATCTCAAACGGTCATGATAATACAATTATAACTTTGACTTTCAAACGTTACATCTAGAATATAGTTTTGTCTTCACTTGATGATGCATATGATGATGTCACATATATGATGTCATCATCATATATGATGACATCACTCTTGTTCAACAGCGCAACGAACCCGAGACTCGACATAAGACGAAGACGACAGATGAATGCACCAACAAAATCAAGGAAAGGTTAAAGACTGCTCGTGATCGTCAGAAAAGTTATGCCGACATTCGACGCAAGCCGTTAGAATTCCAAGTTGGAGACAAAGTACTGTTAAAAGTTTCTCCTTGGAAATGAGTAGTTCGATTCGGTAAGAAAGGAAAGCTAAGTCCAAGATACGTAGGACCATTTTCAATCATCCAACGTATAGGACCAGTTGCCTATCGCTTATAACTACCAGAAGAGTTAGCTGCAGTACATGACGTATTTCATGTATCCAATCTCAAGAAGTGTTTATCAGACGAATCACTGGTAGTACATCTTCAGGACATAGAGGTAAATGAAAAGTTATAATTCGTAGAGAAACCGCTTCAAATAGAAGACAGAAAGATTAAGTTTCTCAAGCACAAGCGACTAGCGCTAGTCAAAGTCAAGTGGGATTCAAAACGAGGACCCGAATACACTTTGGAGTTGGAATCGGAAATGAAACGGAAATACCCTCACTTGTTCCAGTAAATCTCGAGGACGAGATTTTTATTAAGGTGGGGAGAATGTAACAACTCTCATCAAAAGTCCTAATTATTATTAATTGTGGTTCAATAGGAAACCCTAATTAAGATTCCCAAGTGATTCTGCATAAACCCTACAATTTTCAGAACAATCGGAATCAGGATCAGGGCCCATAAAACTCACGGGGGGGGGGGGGGGGGGGTTAAACCCTAGTTGATAATATCCTCACAGTTTGCTGTAGGAATTGAAATTCGTCGAAACGTGACTCACTAAGGCTATAACGGACACGAACCTACCCTACCCTAAAAGTAACCCGTCGCGCCACGCGACAGGCCCCTCGCGCCACGCGAGGGCGCCGTTTTTCATGTATAAATAGGGGAGTCTGGTACTTGCAATTACGCTTTAGTTCGACGTTCAAACTCAATACGTACGTTGAGATATTGTCCAATTACTACAAAAACTCACACAGAAACGAAACGCTGCCGCTATAACAGGGTAATAACTCGATCGCTGCTACGATTCAATGTCCGATCGATTAAAACTATCCAATGGATGTTTAAGTGCTACCCACATTAGGGTTATGCTTTGTCATTCGTCGTAAATTCGATGGATGTTTAAGTATCACACTTTGTCATTCGTTGTGAGGGTTTAATCTCGTGAGTTATCGTAAATGCTGTATTAGCTACTAACCTAGTTTTGTGTGCATTGTTATTTAAACTAGGTTAACAAGGCTAATCTGTAGACTAGACTCTGCTCGTGTTAAATCTGCAATGTGAGTCATTCTCTTTTTATCAAATTACTTTCAAAAATCATGTTTATTTTCAAGGTTATAATTACAGGGATTAAGTCTTTGTAGTCATCAAATTACAGCCTGTATGTGGGGTTTCGTATACATTACTTGATAACCGTCACCATTGGACAACGGGGTAGCCAATGGGTGATATGACCATAGTCACAGACACCATTGGACAATGAGGTTACCAATGGATGGTCGAGTGACAAATACTGTGGGTAGTTGGTTGATATACGGAAACATTGTAATCGCTCTTAATACTGTAAATTATAACAATGTGTTGTTTTAGTAAAAAAATGATTCACCAGTATTTCCCTGCTGACAAAACCTTTTTCAAACATGTTTCAGGTGATCTGTTTTGATCCAGGAAAAGTGCCGTGAAGCACTACAAGCTTAAGAAAATGGCTCAATGTAAATAAAGAAACATGTTTTGTGAATAAAGATTTCCCAGTGAAATCACCCTATTGCAAATTACCGGGGTTTTATCCCGAATTATGGAATAAAATAATAAGGCATTTTCAGTTTTAAAAGATCCTGTTAAAATCTTCCGCAGTCAACTCAATTAAATAAATACCACGGGATTTTCTGTTCCGCGGCTCCTAAACCGGGTAAAATCGGGGCTAGGGCCGTGACAGTTCACTCCCCCTTTTAACCCAGCACCTCAGAAGCAGCAGGATCCCTCTGAGACTTCTTGTTTTTAGGCGGTCACTCCACCACCGCCGCCAGAGCAGCAGCCGCATCCGGAGCCACCAAGGCGGAGAAGATCAAACGCACGGATGTTCGTGCGAGGGGGATTTCGTTTCAGCACCCCCCAACACTCAAGTGGCAGTCACTACCCGCCACTAAATGAAGACCCGCAGATGGGGGGGGGGGCTTCCAACCCTGTTTCTGAGGTGAACTCCGCACTAGTCGCACCACCATCACCACCACACATGGGTTTTGATAACCCAATACCATCATACGCCGGTGCAGCGACATATAACCCTTTTGAGCAGCCAGGCCATTCTGGCTATAACTATTACAATGCCCCCGATGTTGACCCATACCTTGTAGCGGCAAACTACAATGCTCTTCATCCTGAAGGGCCCTACGGAGCCCCATATCAGACTGGGTACCCGGCCTATGGGTATCAATACCCGCCACCTCCTCAACCTCTGCAGCAGCAGCAGCCGCAACAATCACAGATCCAACCACCGCAGCAGTAGGAGATTCATCAAAGGTTGAGCCAGCTGGAGCGGGAGGTTCAAGAAGAGCGTTGAAGCCACCGGGGATTTCTTAAGGGTTTGGCAAATTTGATCAAGGGGAAGAACAGAAGGGACCATTGAGATTCCTTGTTTGTTTGTTTGCATTTCCTAAATTTTTTTAATTAAGTCCCTGTGTGGACATCTATTTATGTATTTAGTCCCTGCGAGGACTTGTATTTTCATATTAGCCCCTGCGTGGGCAAGTTATTTCAGTTAAAGTCCCGTTTAGGGCAATTATGTACTCTTTTTAATTTTTAGTGGAATGTTGAATTTAAATTTCATTTTTGTCATTATATGCATAAATATAAAATGTGAAATAAATTAAAAATATCATTCCTTTTGTAAGATCTGCCATATATATATTAAACAAAATCTTAAAGGCAAACCCTAGCCCATGTGTCATTTTAAGACAGGGCCATGATGGTAGTTCCTTATTAAGATTCAGATCCTTGTTAACATCTGAAAACATGTTAACGCTCCTGGTAAATGTGATTCGATAAAATCACACAAGCCATCATTATATTGGATTCATCCAATTCCTTTTCTCTATTTTATTTAATCATCCATTAGTGATGAAGTGCCTGCGGGCCATATTTATTGTCATATAAGACAAAAGACAGTTATAGTCTACGACTCTTTGTCAAGAAAAGATGATGAACTATGATTCAAGCCTTAATGCCTCGATCCTATAAGATCATGGCTTATAATTTAAACTGTCCTTGTGACTTGGCCTTTTGTGCCATTATAATAAATTAATAAATTATAACTGAGGATAATTAGGATGAAAATCTTAAATGAATGTGCTTAACAAATTAACCAATATGGTTTATTAATACCATGGTTAATAAATTATCGAGATGACAATTCTGTTATAGATCTCTAAATAAATAATTGTCATCATTTCATGTAGCAATCAAGCTACATGGCAGAATCAGACGAAGTCAACAGTCACCCGAGGGAGAATCATGACACTTCCAGAGTTAATGTAGCGGGCGCGGAATTACAGGCATTAATAGATAATGCCGTTACTCGAGCTCTTGACAAACAATTTAATGAATCATGTGGAACTCGCGTTATAACTCAGTCAGTACCGCATTCAAAACGACCCTCCAAGACTCATACATCTCGCAAGAGTGATTCTCATCACTCATCGAATCAGAAGAGTGTTCCATCTAAGAAAATAGTGCTCAATCAAGAGCCACGTGTTAAGGGCTGTTCTTATAAGTATTTTGTCTTCTGCAATCCCAGGGATTTCACAGGAGAGAAAGGAGCCATCGATTGTATGACGTGTTTCGACGAGATGGACACTGTGGTTGATATTAGTGGTTGTACAGAGCAATATATTGTGAAGTTTGTGTCACAATCGTTTAAATGAGAAGCTCTAGCATGTTGGAGGTCATTGATCCAAGCTACTGGGAAGATCCCATTGTATAATCTGACATGGGATCAGTTTGTTGCTTTAATCAAAGAGAATTTCTGTCCTCAACATGAAGTTGAGAAGATCGAGACTGACTTTCTGACGTTAGTTATGAAAAACTTAGACTGTCAGGCATATCTCACGAGTTTTAACACCATGTCTCGACTGGTTCCTTACTTGGTGACACCGGAACCAAAACGTGTAGCCCGTTTCATTGGGGGTTTAGCCCCAGAGATCAAAGCTAGTGTGAAAGCATCCAGACCTACCACCTTTAGGTCTGTAGCTGATTTTTCATTATCTCTTACCCTTGATGCGGTCAGGTAGAGATCGCTTAGGAATTCTGATGAGGGGAAGAGGAAGCATGGGGATGATAACTCACACCGTTCAGACAAGAAACGTAAACGGAACTCGGATCACAAGGAGGGTTCAGGATTTAAGAAGGATGATCAACAGTCAGGTGAAAAGCCCAAATGCAAGATCTGCAAAAAACGCCATCTGGGAAAGTGAAGGTATGAATCAAAATCCTAATCGCAACCTAGGGCTTGTGGGATTTGTATGTCTAGTGAGCATAAGACGTTGGATTGTAAGAAAATAAAGGATGCGACTTGTTACAACTGTAATGAGAAGGGGCATATCAAGTCTAACTGCCCAAAGTATGCAAAGAAACCTGAAGAAGGTAAAAAGACCAATGCTCGGGTCTTTCAGATGAACACACAAGAAGCGATTCAGAATGACAACGTGATAACAGGTACCTTTCTTATCAATGATGTTTATGCAAGGGTGTTATTTGATTCGGGTGCAGATAAGTCATTTGTTGATTATAAATTTTGTAAGTTATTAAATCTGCCTGTTAAAACCCTACGCATAAAATATGAGGTAGAATTGGCCGACGGTACCTTAGAAACTGCCTCAACTGTGTTAGATGGATGCTTTATATCCATTAGGAACCACTCCTTTCCATTATCTTTGCTTCCTTTGAAATTAGCTGGTTTTGACATAGTGATTGGCATGGATTGGTTATCTCATAACCAAGCCCAGATTGTTTGTGACAAGAAACAAGTAGTGATCAAGACTCCGCATGGTGATCCACTCACAATACAAGGATATACTCAGTATGGGTTGCCTAAGCATGTGTCTATGCTTAAGGCGTCGATGTGTTTAAAGAAAGGTTGTGTTATTTATATGGCACAAATAACTATTGATGAACCAAAGCCCAAGATTGAAGACATCCCTGTTATCTCTGAATATCCAGACGTATTCCCAGAAGAACTACCTGGTTTACCACCAGATAGGCAAGTGGAGCTCAAAATCGACATTATTCCTGGAGCAGTACCTGTTGCAAGAGCACCTTACAGGTTAGCACCAACCGAAATGAAAGAGTTAAGGGCTCAACTGGATGATTTATTGGCCAAAGGTTTCATTCGACCTAGTTCATCTCCCTGGGGAGCACCGATTCTGTTTGTAAAGAAGAAGGATGGATCTATGCGTCTATGCATCGATTATCGAGAGCTAAACAAGGTTACAATCAAGAATAGATCCATTGCCTAGGATCGACGATCTGTTCGATCAACTGCAAGGGGCGAGTTATTTCTACAAGATCGATTTGAGGTCAGGTTATCATCAGCTGAAGGTAAGAGATGAAGATGTGCATAAGACTGCATTCAGAACTCGTTATGGTCACTACGAGTTCTTGGTGATGCCTTTCGGGCTCACTAATGCACCAGCAGCGTTCATGGATCTCATGAATCGCGTTTGCAAGCCTTACTTGGACAGGTTCGTCATCGTCATCATTGATGACATTCTTGTTTATTCGAAGAACCAGGCTGTTCATGAGAAACACCTTCGTTGTATTCTTAAACTTCTTCAGCATGAGAAGCTCTATGCCAAGTTTTCAAAATGCGAGTTTTGGCTTCGTGAAGTCCAATTTCTTAGACATGTGGTTAGTGAGCGTGGTATCCAGGTGGATCCCGCTAAGATAGAAGCAATTATGAATTGGCAAGAACCGAAGACGCCCACATAGATTCGTAGCTTCTTGGGTCTGGCAGGATATTACAGGCGTTTCATTGAGAATTTCTCAAGGATTACAACACCCCTAACTTCATTAACTCGCAAGAATATCAAGTTTGAATGGGGTCCTAAGTAACAAGAATCCTTTGATATCCTTAAACAGAAGTTAAGCAATGCACCTGTGTTGGCATTACCGGAAGGAATTGAAGAATTTGTAGTTTACTGCGACGCATCACACACTGGCATGGGATGTGTCCTTATGCAAAAAGGCAAAGTTATTGCCTATGCTTCCCGACAATTAAAAGTGCATGAAAAGAATTACACCACCCACGATTTGGAATTGGGTGCCATTGTGTTTGCACTAAAACTTTGGAGGCATTATTTATATGGTACCAAGTGTGTGATCTATTCTGATCAAAAGATCTGAACATGAGACAGCGTCGATGGATGGAGACACTGAATGATTATGATTGTGAAATCCGATACCATCCAGGTAAGGCGAATGTGGTCGCCGATGCCTTGAGCAGAAAGGAAAAGGTTAAGCCCATTAGAATCAATGCCAAAAGCATTGAATTGAAGAACAACTTAAATGAAAGATTGTTAGCCGTTCAGAAGGAAGCTGTATTGGAAGCCAACTATCAGAATGAAAAATTGGGAGTAACTGCCGAGCAGTTATCATATGGCAAGGATGGAATTCTGAGATTGAATGGATGAATATGGGTTCCAATTTATGGAGGACTCAGGGACGTTATCCTTCAAGAAGACCATAGTTCCGAATATTCTGTTCATCCTGGGAGTGATAAGATGTACCAGGACTTAAAGCCAAATTACTGGTGGATAGGTTTGAAGAAATCTATAGCCACTTATGTAGCCAAATATCTGACGTGTGCTCAAGTTAAGGCAGAACACCAGAAGCCGTCAGGTTTGCTACAACAGCCTGAACTTCCCACCTGAAAGTGGGAAATGGTAACTATGGATTTTATCACTAAGTTACCAAAAACAAAGCTTGGAAATGATACTATTTGGGTTATAGTAGATAGACTGACCAAGTCAGCCAACTTCTTACCTATTAAGGAAACACACAGCTCAGATAAGTTAGCCCAACTATATGTGGATAAGATTGTATCTCTTCACGGGGTGCCAGTGTCTATCATCTCTGATAAGGATACGAGATATACATCGCATTTTTGGAAAAGCTTTCAGCAATCCCTAGGCACTCGATTAAACTTCAGCACTTCATATCATCCTCAGGCGGATGGTCAAAGCGAACATACAATTCAAACCCTGGAAGATATGTTAAGGTGGGAATTGGGATGATCATCTTCCATTGATCGAATTTTCGTATAACAATAGCTATCATTCCAGTATTCAAGCTGCACATTTTGAAGCTTTGTATGGAAGAAAATGCAGGACGGCCGTTTGTTGGGCAGAAGTTGGAGATGTCCAACTAACAGGACCTGATATAGTCCTAGAGACGACAGACAAGATTGTGCAGATACGTGATCGTCTCAAAGCTTCCAGGGATAGGCAGAAAAGCTACGCAGATAAAAGGCGTAAACCTCTGAAATTCGAGGTAGGTGACAAAGTGCTACTTAAGGTATCACCATGGAAAGGGGTAATGCGATTTGGAAAGAAAGGCAAGTTAAGCCCAAGATACATAGGACCATTCGAGATCATCGAATGTGTCAGAGCAGTGGCTTACAAGTTAAATCTGCCTGAAGAGCTCAGTGGAACCCATAATGTATTTAACATCTGCAATCTAAAGAAGTGTCTAGCTGATGAATCGCTAGTCATGTCACATAAAGATGTGCATATTGATGAGAGCTTAAAGTTTGTTGAAAAACCCCTGTCGATCGAGGATCGATAGGTTAAGAAGCTTCGAAAGAAGCATGTACCAATTGTGAAAGTTAAATGGGATGCCCGTAGAGGTCCCGAATATACGTGGGAGGTTGAATCCACAATGAAGCAGAAATACCCTCATTTATTCCAGTAAATCTCGAGGTCGAGATTTCTTTTAAGGGGGTGAGGATGTAACACCTCGCAAAAATCATATCCAGTACAATGGTGACACATGTCATAAACTCTGATTGTGATTAAAGAGATCTTGAGGGACTAAAACTGTCAACAATGCAAAGATGTAATTAAAAGGACCAAAAGCGTCAACATGCCAAACTTGTGCCTCTGAATGACTCTGTGTAATGTCCGTATCCATTATTGAATAAATTGTCAGACACTAAAAGCCACCGACCCATTCTTTCATATATATTATAGTAACCTGAAAGTTGGTAACAAAATTAGAGTTGGATGTATTGGTTAAGGCTTTGTAGATGTAACCAAAAGACTTAAGTACGATTCTCTTCCACTACATTTATTGTGATTTTTTTTCATTTAGTAATCTCAATACCTTTTCCTTTTTATATTCTATTGTTTTTTTTTTCAGCAGCAGGAGTTCTCAAATTTTTTTCCTTTTCTATTTTCTTTTATTTTCGTTTTGTTTCCTTATTTTTCCTTTTCCTGTATATAGGGCTGTAAACGAACCGAACGTTCAGCGAACAGTTCGTAAACCGTTCGGCGGGAAGTTCGTTTATGTTCGTTCGTTTAATAAACGAACGAACATGAACAAGAAATTTCGTTCGATTAGTTAAATGAACGAACATGAACAAAGGTCTCGTTCGTTCAATTGTGTTCGTGAACGTTCGGTAAGGTGTTTGTGAACATTCGTTCATTTGCGTTCGTTTATGTTCGTGTTTTAATTAAAGATTTTTTATACTTTCATATATTTTATCTATACTTTTTATACTATTAAACTTTTAGAGTTAAATGCCATTTTAGTCCCTGTGGTTTGGGTCATTTTGCCAGTTTAGTCCAAAGGTTTCATTTTTAACCTGTGGGTCCAAAAATGTTTCACTGTTGCCATTTTAGTCCACTGGGTTAATTTCATCCATTATTTCTGTTAACGAGAAGGGCGATTCGGTCATTTTGTATAGCCGAATTGCCTTTCTAGTTAACAGAATTACATATAAAATGATCGAATTGCCCTTCTGGTTAACAGAAAAAATGGAGGAAGTTAACCCAGTGGACTAAAATGGCATCGGTGAAACCTTTTTGGATCCACTTGTTAAAAATGAAACCTTTGGACTAAACTGGCAAAATGACTAAAACCATAGGGACTAAAATGGCATTTAACTCAAACTTTTATTTATATCATTACCCTAACAATTAAATTAGGAAACCCTCTTTCACCTTGTTTATGCACCATTTCCCTTTATTTTCTCATTATTTCTATCGACGAATATGATCCATCTCCGTTCCACAATAAGGGGTTCAAGTTCTAGTGCTACTCTCTGGGCCATCCACCTTTATCCTTCATCGCGTTCGCCAAATTTATTTGTGTTCGCTTGTGTTCGTGAACCGTTCGTGAATACGCTCATTTCCTTAATGAACGAACACGAACATAAAATCTCGTTTGGTAAGTGTTCATGAACCGTTCGTGAACACATTAATTTCCTTAACGAACGAACACG
>JARYGA010031996.1:0-42391 GCA_030545235.1 Helianthus tuberosus
CAACTCGTTTAATCTTGTTCAAATCATTTCCAAATCGTTAACTCTTTTAAATCGTTTAAATCATCCTCGTTTTAATTGTGAAAACTATTTATGGTCGTCTCGCTAATAACATTCAAACCTTCGTGACTCGACTATCTCGCTTCTTGCATTAATAAACCACAAAGGGTAAATTAATAATCACAGATTCAGTCGTTACCCACCTAACCCACACATAACCATGGGTGTAGTCTGATAACGGGATTTGTCAGATCCTATGGTACCATAACCTAATACTGGTCGGTTCGGCCAAAATTAATGGATGTCATTCGTTATGTAACTACAACCAACAAGTTCGTTCACATTATTGAAATCATTATTAGTTTAGTATAAACCATCTTAATTGTTTTTGAAACCATTGTTAAAATATCAAAAATCGTTTTGATACATATGAATCACCCCAAAACAATTGAAAACAGTAAAATAGGGGAACTATGTACTCACATGAAGTGCAAAGTATCCTCAATCAATAGAACTTCAACAAACTCAAGCAAACCAGAGAAATCAAGCAGCACCTAGTAATCGAACCACTAGTCAAACAATCGACACCTCAATCGGAAAATCGGATAGAATGAGATCTTGTAAACCAAATGAGTGTTGGAACTCATGTGATATGGTTTAACAAAGTCTACACTCAAGATCAGAACCTAACCTAAGTGCTTTCGACCCGTTATGACTCATTAAGGTAACTTATGCTACTTTAATGCGTCGTGCGCGCATAAGCGCGTTCGAGACGTCTAACTAGTCCTATGACAAGTATTATATGCCTAAACATGTTGAAATATGTTGCATAATCAGTTACGTGACAAAAGTTTATGTTACATATGCTTAATTACCAATTATGCATGAAAAGGTCATTTTGGTCATTTACCTAAGGCATATAAACTACCTATCATACAACTAATTAAACCTAAGTGACCATAAGGTATAACCTCGGAAGGTTATTCCCTATGCAATGATGGTCACTAATCATGTTTGGTCGGATCCTAATGATCGACCAAACAGGTCGAGTTCGAAAGTCTAAGCGGGTGTTTAGTCCGCTTGACTTACGACTCTACACAAGCACTAAACTAAAAGTGACGAGCTAAACATGTTAAGACATGTTTAGTTAAGTTAGAAAACAGGTTTTGGTATCAAAACAAACGGTTTTGATACCTAAGAGTAGTTTGGCTACAAAATACGCATAAATACGCATTTTGGCCGAAACTACGACTCGTCACTAAGCCTAGACAACGTGGTAATCAATACGTATAGTCACAAGGGACTATAACCATCGTGATTACGCTCACGTTACAAAGTTCAATGGAACTTTGTGTTGACCATTAACTGGTCAAAGCTGAAAGTCAAACTTTGTTTGACTTTCATGCTTGAAATACAAGAACAAACAAGAAGAGGACTTACAAAGGGTCCAAGAAGGTGTTTTGATTCAAAATTACTCAGGTATGAGGTGTTAAAACCTCAACTTAGAGCAGAGATTGAATCAAGGTGTGAAAAACCCAAATGAGGAAGCTTGCTATTTATAAGAAGTTAGGATCAATAGGATGATTCCAAGTGTTTTGAGGGTGTAATCTTGGCCATACATGTGGGTACATGGTATTAGAATACAATGGGGCCCGAAAACCAGCTCAAGGTATTGCAAAAGTTGCATTAAAACCCCTGAATTCAGCCCAGATTGCTGAATATGAACTTTCTGTCTAATGGTGTCATCAGGCCCGCGTAAATAAAAGGCCTCACCTTACGCGGCCAGTATGAGGAACTTTGGCAGAATGTCAAAACAGGTCCCTGCACATCTGAAACTTGCATTTCGGCTCATTTTTGACACGTTTAAGCCCCGTTAACCTCATTTCAAGGCTCTAAAATGAAGTTAAAGTATAGGGAACTTAAAACATGCTCAAAAATATCTCGGATGTTGGCTCGTTTGGTCGTACGGTTGCGTTGTTCGGTTAATTACGACGGAAGTCGTAACGAACGCAAAAACTATCCAAATTAAGCGACGAATGGAATTTTATCAAGCCAATCACTAAAATAAAATATTTTAATGATTACATAAATTTTTGGATGTCCGGATATATTCAGAACGTAAGATATGCGCGAAAATACAAACTTGTGCACTTTTTGACGCTTTTAGTCCCTATTGATCAATAAAGTTTATTTTAGCATACCGAACCCCTCAAAGCCTATTTCTAAGCTATGTAAAGAATATTTAGGGTATGTTTAACTTATGATCAAGTTCCAGAATGTTCGTTACTATACAAATCGGTATAGTTTCGCAGTTTGACACAACTAGTCCCTGCGATCGAACAAACTTGATTTCAACACACCAAACCATCCGAAACTTATTTCTAAGTTATGTGAAGGTTATTTAAGGTATGTTAAGCCTATGTCACTATTCTGGAGTGTTTGTTGCGTTAAACTGACTGCGTTTACGCACCAGTTTGCGTATAACCTTCCAGAAAGCGATTTAAAGCTTGAAATCGGAATCGAATCAAATCGAAAAATCATCAAACACAAATACACACATAATAACACCAAAACACATATAATAACACCAAAGCACATTGTTTTATTAATAACCAACATTGTTTTACATTGTACATCGATTACAGAGCACAGTTGTCACAATATGTATATATATATATATATATATATATATATAATTTAGACCATAAACTGGTATTTTACTGGATACCGGGTATTTTATCTAGCGTTTTAACCCGTTTTAACATGTTTTAAATTATTTTTAATGCTCTATAAAAATAAACTCACCAAAATATTATTGAACAATATTTTGTTTGCCGGGACTGGCGACGTTGCTGGTATTTGGCAGTATGCGCGCTGTGCTGCGCGGTATGCGCTTAAAATCGCAAAAATAGGGATTTAAGCGTTTTTATTTATTTTTATCATTTTATAGTAATAAACTCATAAAATTATTATTAAAATGATTTTCAGTTGCCTTGACAGGCTGTGTTGACAGTATTTTGCCGGTATACGTGCTACATCGCGCGATACGCGCTTAAATTCGAAAAATAGAGTTTCTTAGCGTTTTAATTTATTTTTCCTCATGAATATGATTAAAATATTTATTCTAATCATAATAGACTATTTTTAGGATTTTAACACTGATCGGGTGGTCACCGACGTTCGTTTCGCATTTTAACCGTTACGCGATAAGCGTTTATCTTACCGTTGCCAACATAATTTTTATCAAAGTTTAATTTTACCAACTCATTAAATTTCACATATGAACATCATAACCAGTCAAATACAACCCTGTTACCTATTCACAACACGTATCACAATTGTACGGTACGGCTTGAAAAGCCGGGTGTTACATGCGCAGCCTCTTACTGTTCTTACTCAGAAGGGTGTCACCTACCATTGGGGTGATGCTCAGGAATCTGCATTTCAGCAACTGAAGTTGAAGCTTTGTAGCACACCTATTCTCTCGTTACCTGAAGGCGCAGGCGATTTCGTGGTCTATTGTGACGCATCAATCCAAGGACTTGGTTATGTGCTGATGCAACGTGAGAAAGTCATTGCATACGTATCACGCCAACTTAAAGTTCACGAAAAGAACTACACTACTCACGACTTGGAGTTGGGAGCAGTGGTGTTTGCACTCAAGATATAGAGACATTACTTGTACGGTACCAAGTGCACCATTTACACCGATCACAAGAGTCTCCAGCATATCTTCGATCAGAAGGAGTTGAACATGCGACAGCGTCGATGGGTCGAACTCCTTAACGACTACGAATGCGCAATCAAGTATCATCCAGGAAAAACCAATGTGGTGGCTGATGCCCTCAGTCTTAAGGAAACTAAACCTAAGTGTGTACGTGCGTTACAGCTTACCATTCACTCCAGTCTTCCCGCCCAAATTCATGATGCTCAGGTCGAAGCATTGAAGGTAGAAAACATCAAGGCAGAGTCCCTGCGGGGTATGGAAAAGAAACTCGAACGTAAGGAAGATGGTACTTACTACTTCTTGGAACGTGTCTGGGTTCCACTCTTTGGAAGCTTGCATCCTGGTTCTGACAAGATATACCAAGACCTCAGAACTCTTTACTGGTGGCCCCACATAAAGCTAACATAGCGACCTATGTTAGTAAATGTTTAACCTGTGCTAAGGTCAAGGTTGAATACCAGAAGCCATCAGGCCTACTCCAACAACCAGAGATTCCGACATGGAAATGGGAGCAAATTTCCATGGACTTTGTTACTGGCCTACCTAGATCTCAACGAGGAAATGATACCATTTGGGTGATAGTGGATCGACTGACGAAGTCTGCACACTTTCTGGCTATCAAGGAAACGGATAAGTTCTCTACTCTAGCCGACATCTACATGAAGGAAGTAGTCACGAGGCACGGGGTGCCAACTTCCATCATTTTTGATCGAGACCCGCGTTTTGCATCTGATTTGTGGCAAGCGATGCACAAATCCTTTGGCTCACGCCTAGACATGAGCACATCATATCACCCACAGATAGATGGGCAGACTGAACGCACTATCCAAACTCTTGAAGACATGCTTTGAGCATGTGTAATCGACTTTGGTAATGGCTAGGAAAGGAACCTACCTTTGGTGGAATTTTCGTATAACAACAGTTACCACACCAGCATCCAGGCTGCTCCGTTTGAGGCATTGTATGGACGGAAATGCCGATCACCCTTATGCTGGGCAGAAGTTGGCGACAGCCAAATCACTGGCCAAGAACTCATCGTCGACACAATGGAAAAAAATGCCCAAATACGACAACGAATGGCGGAAGCTTGTGACCGTCAGAAAAGTTACGCTGATAAGCGTAGGAAACCACTCGAGTTCCAGGTTGGGGATCGAGTGCTACTTAAAGTTTCACCTTGGAAAGGTGTGGTTCGTTTTGGCAAACGGGGTAAGCTTAATCCGCGTTACGTCAGACCTTTCGAAATCACTGAGAAAATCGGCAAAGTGGCGTACCGACTGAATCTGCCCAAAGAGCTCAGTGGTGTTCACAACGTATTCCATGTGTCAAATCTGAAGAAGTGTCTGTTATAGATGAGACCCTCATAGTTCCTTTCAAGGAACTCACTATCGATGACCAGTTGCGATTCGTCGAGGAACCGGTGGAAATTATGGACCGGGAAGTTAAGACCCTCCAGCGTACCAGGATACCCGTTGTTCGAGTTCGTTGGAACTCCCGTCGTGGCCCAGAGTTCACCTGGGAACGAGAAGACCAAATGAAACGCAAGTATCCCTAGTTGTTTAAGAAAAGTGAGTCCACTACTGAAACTGAAGCTACTGTGGAATTTCGGGACGAAATTCCAAACCAACAAGGGGATGATGTGATACCCAAGGAAAACCAGGAAACCACACAACCTAACTAGCTTCCTCAGTAACTACGTGCTAAATTTTGGGACAAAATTTCTTTCAACTTGGGGATGATGTGACAACCCGTATTTTAAAACCTTTCTTTGCGTTTGATGTAACCTGTATGAATGTAATGTGATTAACTAATGTGATTGTTTGCAATAGAATGTTATGTTTGAGTATGTTATGTGTTACGAGATTGTAATGTGTTATAAGTATGTATGTATAACAAATGTGATCGCACAAGATGGGTTTGATCGCACAAGTCGTTGGGCCGCATAATTTGTCCTTTGACACACACCCTCTCGGCCAAATGTTGTGTGTCTTGTACTCGAAACCAAAGGGCAGCCCAAGTATGGGTTTCAGCCCACTCCCTTATACGCATACCTCATGGGGAGTGTGTATACTTCTCATAATTTTACAAAACAAGAACACACAAAACCCTAAGCTCTCTCTCTCTTCTCTCCCTCTTGTTCGACGGCAGTCCCTTCATCACTCGAAGCCTTCTTCGCTCCAAAATCTAATCCGGTTAGTGTTTTGTTATTGCTGATTGTATGCTAAATTGATGTCGTGATGAAATCTATGGTTTCATGCTAGTAGTTATGTTGTTAGATATTGTGATCATGAATTGGAAACATATGTTCGATTCCAATATAGTCATATGATGGAACTGTTTTGTCGATGGGTTGTATGATGATTAGATTAGATCTAGTTATTGATCTTGATTTGGATGTTTGGTTGATTTGTTTATTTTAGCGTGAGGTATTGTATGATGATTTCAAAATCATCAATATGATAATTTAATATTATGATAAATGGTTGTTTATGATTAGATGTTATTAGGGTTTATATGAATTAGTTGATAAAAAAAATCTAGTTTTGATCGAATAAAGGCATAATGGGAAACTGTTAAATTGATTAATTGGATCGAATAGATGGAAATAAGATAACTGAATGCCATGATTTTCGGTATAATAAAACGAATCGCACAAGTCCCAAGCACACGAGTTCCAAATCGCACCACAAGTGAATCGCACAAGCTTGTTAGGATCGCACAAGGGCAATTCACACCAGCCTTAGTCGCACAAGCTAGGATTCCCTAAATTACAACTGTTCAAAGCACCACGTATAAACCCTTTATGCAGGACCGCACAACATGTTGTGGATTGCACAAGGCAGTGCTGATCGCACAACATGTTTGTCACACCCTGTCTTTTGCGGAAGCGTATGATGTGTGACTAGCTTGTTGCCACTGCATTCAATCGTAATAAACAACTACATGATTAAAACGATGTTCATCCATTCAGAAAATTTTGATTATTGCAAACACTTAGTTACTTAAGTTTTAAAACACAACCTTCATCTAGGTTACAATTTGACAAAAGTGGAAGACATCTATGCTTGTAGTCTATTTCTAGTTACGACACTTGCGCCCAAGATCCATCCTGTCACCTGAAATACATGTAATTCTGGAAAACATCAACATAAAGTTGAGCGAGTTCATGCGTTTGCATACTTTGTATGAAAACATAGTTTGTGTCATGTAAAAATCAAGTTTTCATGTGTACACCAAGTACCTATGTATAATTCTAGTTTCTTGAGTACCCCACGTACTTCAAGTGTAAATCAAGTTTTCTTGAGTACCCCACATACTCAAGTATAATTCAAGTTTTCTTGAGTACCCCATGTACTCAAGTATAATTCAAGTTTTCTTGAGTACCCCACGTACTCAAGTATAATTCAAGTTTTAGTATGGTATGAATCTTATGTAAATAAAGTATTCCTGTAAGTATCAGGACTGTTAATGGGTTGCAAAGCCATTAACATGTGACACGACATAGGAAGTCACCAAACCTTAGGCATTTTTCTAGTTGGCATATTCTGAGACACAAAAGCACTACTCGATTGTCGCCCTCATCGAGAGTGTGGCTGCCCGGCACCCGTTAGATCTAACCTTTTGTTCTGCGGTCTAGGTATATAGTTGATTAATGGTGCTTATGGTACCCTATTCGTGACACGATTTCTCGTATCATTTCTCATAACGCATCCTACTTGGTACTCGTCCTCACCAAGTGCGCTTCTCGTATTCTTATATCTCATCACACTTGGTACTCGTCCTCACCAAGTGTGCTTCTTGTATTTTTATCATACCATTTTTAAATATTGTAACATTTGTACATGTATTTCACCCCCGAAGTTATAAAACTGAAAACATTTAAAAGAAAAGGGGGAGCATGAACTCACAACTTTGCGTTCCTGCGTCGTAAACTTCACCGGATTTGCTTATCTAGCGTCGTGACCTAAACGTGTTTATTAACGTTAGTCACTAGACTTGTATTGCACAAGTACAGTCACTATCTCTTGTGCACGTATTCTTGTGTTAAAAATAACTTATTTTTTTTAACTAAGTGTCTTACTTATATTATTTTCTCAAAAATAAATATAAGTATTTTGTATTTTGCACTTTGCACCCGAATTATGTTTTTTTTGTCTAAGTACGTTGTATGTGTATTTTTGTATTTTCACTTCTTAAGAATACTTAGTGTATTTTCAAGTCCTAATACACTATTAAGTATAATACATACTACATACACTTAGCACAAATTTGATGATCAAATATATATATTTTTCTCACAAATATACATACTTATATCCTTTCAGTTTTAATATACAAAACTGGGCTGTTTTCGGGCATTTTAATAAAATAGTTATCTTATTCCAAAAATTCCCAAATTTTTATAGAATGTCTTATACGGTCCAGATATTATTGTGTAAAAATATCGGGATCCAATTCATCACCAATATTTTATAAAAAATCATTTTTCGGACTGCACTCAGATTTATCTCTTTCTGACTGCAGTCCACGGAATAATTTGTTTAAAATTCATCGTAAGCCCGATTTACGAAATTCCAGTGGGAGGTTTACAAATACATCAGTGGTCATTTACAGTACAAGTTTCATGACCTAGTTTTACTCATGTTTCAAGTTATGACTAAAAATATAACACCCATTTACTGCTGTAAAAACTCAGCTTTAGTTGTTGTTACAAATCGACACTTTAACAATAGTAAACGAAGTCCAAAAATTATGATTCCAGTTCCATTAGAACCGTATTTCATAATACATAAATCTAGACTTCAGAAAATACATTTTTCGTTTTATTAAAGTCATGTTACAGCCAACTGAAGTTGGCTGTAATCACTAAACAGCTTTCTGTTTTCAGTCTTTAACCTTCTAAAGCGCGTTCGATTGATTCCGTTAGCATGTTTAGTGATCACAACAACATCAAACATCAATATTAACCAGCAAATCATCAGGAAATCAATCAAGAATCATAACAACACAAGATCTACATGATTTACACACATAACTTCTCTTTATCCACACTTTAACACCTTATGTTTAAGACTTGTTCATGTGCTTTAGTGTTTCTAAATTTTTCATCCTTAAATCATCTATTAACCACCAAAAACAAGATCAAAATGATGATTAGAAGCACTTACTACTAGCACAAGGCTAGGGAAGTTCGAGTGAAGAAAACGAGTGGTTAAAAGCAAACAGTAGAGATTCTTCAACTTCCGAAAGCACCTAGCTCCTTTGTATGACCTTTCACGCCTTTGTATGAGCTTGAAACATATGAGAATGGATGGATGATGGTGGTTGTAGGTGGTGGTGAGGTCGGCCGTAGCCAAGAAGAAGAAGGAGAGAAGAATTGGGTGTGCAGTGTGTGAAGTTTGTGAGGATTATGTCTCAAGTGCCAATCTTATATCCAATTTTCTCATATTACCCATTGTATATTATGTCACCAATGGTGCAACACAATCTATTAAAATATTGAAACAATTCCACATGTGGGGGACATGTTGGAACTGTCATTTAGGGGGGGGGGGGTAGTTTAGTTGGTTTGCAATTACAAGTTACTAATCTAGTTACCTTCCAAGGGTTAAAAATTAGTGTTTCATGTATGTTAAGTAATATATAGTGTGTTAGGGTGTTCGGGGACCCTAACTAGCTTAGAAAAATAAAAACAATGCTTCTAACATTATTTTGGTGTTCTGGGTAATGTCCGGTTGTTCGGTTATATACCGGTTCGTTAAAGCGCTAAATTGCACCTTTTAGTGTCTTTTAAGTGTCCTTTTATAACACTTTCAATTCCCGACACTCAGGGAAGTATTCTGGATGATAAATCATGATTTCTGCATGATATTTATGTGTTAAAAGCTGATTTATAGCTGAATTTTATAAATTTCTGCACTTAAAGTGCGTTTCAGGTGCTTTTTAGTGCGTATTTTAGCTTCCGGAAAGCCTATAATAAAACCCTTGTATGTACTCTTGGGTTTTAGTGCATTCTTGACGTTGGACCTACACCTAGGCTCCAATTCTAATGTCTGACTGCTTTCTGCAGTTCCGTTGACACGATGTGTCTTACCGGTGAGTTTACTAATATTTTTGACGCAACGCTATCATAAGGTAATCATTGTAGCATATATCATGCATGAATTCACTTGCATGGAATTCAGAAATTTATTTGTCTGGTAAACCAGATCATGCACAGTCATTTAAGCACAAATTACTGTTCGTTGAGTGTACGGAATGTACGGAATAGTGACGGTTGTCACAGTCTCCCCCCGTTAGAAGAATTTCGTCCTGAAATTCAAGCGATGCCATCGGTCGCAGGGGAGTTGTGAAACCAATATGGTCACTTAGATTCATGATTTGTCTTCATGTTCCCATGAAATCTCTGGGTCATGTCATGAATTCTATCATACTCAAGTAGATCAATCATGTCTTTTCTGTATCTTGTGGACTCTTGGTCCATAACCTCAACAGGTTTCTATAGTATCACGGACTCTTGGTCCAAAACCTCAACAGGTTTCTATAGTATTGCGGACTCTTGGTCCAAAACCTCAACAGGTTTCTATAGTATTGTGGACTCTTGGTCCAAAACCTCAACAGGTTTTTATAGTATTGTGGACTCTTGGTCCAAAACCTCAACAGGTTTCTATAGTAATTCTTGTCGTTTGTCATTGACGTGAATCTTATTTGTGGGAACAACGACTGTTCCTTAAGTCAGACTCCTCTACAGACTAGACGCATGAATGTGTCGCGATCACTACTGATTTTTTTCTGGGAGCTTCATCTTATGAGCAATGGTTCTGATCCCTACACCGGGGATTCAACCTTTTCGTTTTCCAAATCACACTACGCCTTCTCTAGGCGAGGCTCTCATTTTAGTCATACTTCTTGTCTCAAATTCTTACGATTTCTGCCGCTCATCGGCGTAATCTTTCTGTATTCTGCGGGCTGTCCTGATATGATCACATATCTGAACGATCTTGCCTCTAGTTTTCCTGGGCCATCTCGGGCTAGTTGATTGTTTATTTCTGGTATCCGTTCAACATGACGGGAATTGTCTCATTATGTTCCGTCTAAAGCTTTACACGAAGCGGTTTAGACGTCGGTGTGATAGATACCGTTGTAGGAAAACTCCACTAAGGGCAAGTGAGTGTTTCAACTTTTCATCAAACTTTATCACACAAGCACGTATTGTGTTCATACAGTCTGCATCGTTCAGCAGCTCAGTTCATAATCAAGTTCTTACGATCATCGGTGTGCTGCAACCCTTGTGATCAATAAAGATCATGCAACGTTTTCTTTCAGGTAGTGACGTCCAGTTTGCGGCGCGCAATTATTGTATCTATCTCAAGATCTCTTCTCATGATTCCTTAATCAATGTGCCGCGTATGCAATGTCGTGGTCTCGTTGCGTCGACGTACGATCGAGACTTTGTCGAGAGGCATCACATAATTGCAACTCTAGCTCTTTAGCTCTTGGTTGCAGGGTTGGCAACTGTTCTTATCCATCATGTATCTTAACGTTCTCACTTCGCGAATTCGAAATCCGCTTTTCATCATCATGGCACATAACTGTTCTTTTCTCTAAGAGTTGCAAGGTAAATTGCAGCTGTTTGCTCACGACCTTCCTTGGTCGTTGGCCATATAAGAATGTAGTCAATGAGTATAATCATGATCTATCCAGGTATGGCTTACACGTTCGTTTCATGAGGTCCATGAATATTGTTGATGCATGTGTTAAGCCGAATGGTACGATAAGGAACTCGTAATGCTCGAAGCGAGTCCTAAAGGTCGTTTCAGGGATATTTCCTTCTTGTATTCACAGTGGAGGACATCCTGTCCTCAAGTTGATCCTTGAGTGGCAACTAGGATCTTATGATTTGTTTGTTCATGTCATCAGCCCTTGGCAAAGGATCCTGATTCTCAATTCGCTGGAATTTACGCAAAGTGGAGTCTACCACTTTCTCCTTGTGTCCTTAACTAAGGACGTCATGTCCTTAATTTCCTCTGTCTAGCAGCTCTAGCAGTTATATCGGAGGCTCATGCTTCACGGACGAAGCCAGTCGGTAAAGCGTCATTCGGCGCTGATGCCGCTTCTGGCACGAGGCTCATCTTAAACCTCTCTTGTCGCTGCGGAGGGGCGTTCCTGGCAAGTCTTTAGAAAAAGGCTTTTGGAACTTCTCCCGTCACGGGGATGTCCTCAGGCTCTGCAGTCTACTCGGAGGTGTTTTTAAGCCTCTTCGACCAACGAAGGATGTCGTAGATCTACCACCTTATGGGGTCTAGCATCCTTGCACCCATTGCAGGAAGGTTGGGTTTCATCATTCGCAAGAGGGATGCGACTGATTTTCTCATATCGAACGACTTCAGCTGTATACTTGGATTTCCGATCCATGCTGACTATCATATTATGACTTCGCGAGTCAATGGTAACAGAAGGTTCCGGCTTTCTGAGTCCCTAGATACAATCCTTAATTGCTTCGACTGTTTAAACTAGCCTTTTATATGCTCATTTCTAAAGAATACGGGACGTCTATTCTACTTAAAACTAGTCCAAGCAGTTTCTTAAGTTCTAAGCATGCAAGGTTAAAGTTGATGCTAGTATAAATCGGAAATAGATGCATAAGGTTGGTTAATAGGGAACGCAATCGTAACCGCATCTGGATCCTGGCGCACTTCACGAGCTCCGATCGTGAAAACCCTTCCTTGCTTGTTTCTCCCTAGGGCAATCTTTCCTAATGTGCCCTGCTTCACCACATTTGTAGCAGTCTGGTATTCTCTTATTTCTTCCATCTGGGTCCTTCGCCCAACAGGCGTCTTTGTTGTGCCCTTCATTTCCACACTTTCTGCACTTAGTCCTCAGACATCGACCTTCATGGTGAAAATGGCATTCCCCGCACCTCGGCTTAGTCCCCGGGTAAATCTTATCACCAACCTTATTAGTGGCTCCATCAGTTTTCCTGTCGTGTGTCGGTTTCACTTCCTTTCTTTTGTTTGCTTTAGAGCTTCCATAGCCGACTTGGGTGCTCATCTTTAGGTTTGAGGACTTCCTCTTCTTGCTGCTTGACGACTCCACATGAGTCTCTTTCTTGTTATCCTCAGATTCTGAAAATTTTCCGCACGTAGCGCTTCTTTAGTAAGCTTAATGCTTAAATCGATAGCCTCTGCGATAGTTGGAGGCCTTGAGGTAGTAACCAAGCTCCTAATTTGAGGTGCAAGTCCCCAAATGAATCGTTCGATTCTCTTGAATTCTGGCTTGACTAAGTAGGGGACGACCCTAGACAAGTCGTGAAATCGTGGGACATATTCAGGAATCTTCGGTCCGTCTTTTTCAAATTCCAGAACTCCACCTCAAGCTTCTGGATTTTAGCCCTAGAACAGTATTTCTTCTTCATCATTTCCTTGAGCTCGTCCCAGCTCAGTGTATAAGCAGCATCTGCACCAAGGGTCTGCACCTGAAGGTTCCACCAGGAGAGTGTGCCATCTAGAAATAACCCTGAGATATAGGTAACACTCTGTTGGGGTGAACAGTTACTCATTCTTAGAACTGAGTCAGTCTTTTCTGTCCAACGAACAAATGCAACGGCGCCTCCTGTTCCGTCAAAGTTCCATGATTTGCAGTCCAGGAACTGCTTAAAGTTGCAGCCAGTTGGAGGGTCATTTCCAGTAGTGCCATCGCTGTGCTTAGAGCGAAGGGCTTCATGTCGTGCAATTGCCTGTGAGATGCGTTCTTGCAGCTCGGCTTCTGTCCTTGGCAACGTACTGGTGTTTGTGTCGCGTCTGGGCAGCATTCTCTTCAACATGGTATGAAGTAGGTTAGACAACATTCCAATTATCTATGAGATACATAGCACCATAAGCCATCAATGTATGAGCGAGGAAGCAGTTACTGAGCCTTCACATAGGCTTGCCAACTTGGCTTATTGTTTGTAATAAGATGAACTCGAGGCTACATCATCTCGGTCATTCAAGTTTTAGTTATTTCCTGCTACATTGGTTTTGGCTTTACTGGTGCGTATATTTTCCCTTAGATGGGGTTGTTCGTGTAGAGGTGATAGAGAGTGTATCGTCACTGATTCTTTCTGAATGTCATTCCCCTTCACTTGCTTAAATGTCGTTTCCTCAAACGCCTCGTATGTAGGTAGAAGTGTCAGTCATGAAGTAGGCTAAGACACGCCTCCTACTTTCTAACGTGCTAAAGCACTGATCTATGTGTTGTTCTACCAGATGAAGGTGAGGACACCTACAGATTAATTTTGTGTGGTTTTCATTAGCTCGACCCGCAGAGTCCACCAGGAGTTCTGTGCACTACAAGTCGTTATTACGTGGGCCCCCGTAATAATAAATTGTCTTGCACAGTTACCCCAATTTTCTCTCGTCCAAGCAGATGATCAATAAAGGAGGGGACACTACTGTCCTTATACCTCTATCATAGAAAGGACCATTGCGGTGGTCCATGCGCTAACAATTGTTATCGTTACACGCGTATAGGCACGATGATTAGATGGAATAGGAATAGAGAGAATTCCTAGTAGTTGGAAGGGCACCTTCGAGATGAATACTCCACCTTCCTTTTCTGGTTAAGTATGTCGTCAATCTTGCTTCACATAAGCCGCAGGGATCTCGTCCCGTTGATTAAGAATTCACTCAAGGTTGCCGCCTCTGCCTCGTCATCATTACCGTAGTCTGGCATCTTCACGATCGAGAGGGAAGAGCAGCCATCTCCTACGGAAGCAAGCTCAGAATCTTGTTTGGTGATCACTCCCAGCCGTGAGCTTTGCAAAGGATGCGAGGTCGATAGCTTCATCGTGCGAATCACGTACAGTAATAGGAGTCAGAGTCGAAAGTATCTTATTCACGTCAATAATCATTCCGTACACTTATTCATATGTATGTATATCAATAACATATATGCTACTTAGCATAATCAAGCAATTTACTGTATCATATCACGTATAACTCTCATTTTTGGGGGGTCATTTTGTCTTTGGCAAGTCTAACTCGTGTAGACTATGCCTTAATTGGCACCTTATCTTAAGGGTATTCCCTACTAATGTGTCTTTTCTTTGAAAAGTGTTTGAGTCGTGGATCTTGGCGCTTTCGTGAATGCAATGAAAACCTTTTTGTAAAATGTTTTCGTGAGAGAACTCTAGTGATTGTAGTCTAGACTCGAGAAAGAATCCTAGTTCACTACAATCGAAGCTCTGATACCAAACTGTCACACCCTGTCTTTTGCGGAAGCGTATGATGTGTGACTAGCTTGTTACCACTGCATTCAATCGTAATAAACAACTACATGATTAAAACGATGTTCATCCATTCAGAAAATTTTGATTATTGCAAACACTTAATTACTTAAGTTTTAAAACACAACCTTCATCTAGGTTACAATTTGACAAAAGTGGATGACATCTATGCTTGTAGTCTATTTCTAGTTACGACACTTGCGCCCAAGATCCATCCTGTCACCTGAAATACATGTAATTCTGGAAAACATCAACATAAAGTTGAGCGAGTTCATGCGTTTGCATACTTTGTATGAAAACATAGTTTGTGTCATGTAAAAATCAAGTTTTCATGTGTACACCAAGTACCTATGTATAATTCTAGTTTCTTGAGTACCCCACGTACTTCAAGTGTAAATCAAGTTTTCTTGAGTACCCCACATACTCAAGTATAATTCAAGTTTTCTTGAGTACCCCACGTACTCAAGTATAATTCAAGTTTTCTTGAGTACCCCACGTACTCAAGTATAATTCAAGTTTTAGTATGGTATGAATCTTATGTAAATAAAGTATTCCTGTAAGTATCAGGACTGTTAATGGGTTGCAAAGCCATTAACATGTGACACGACATAGGAAGTCACCAAACCTTAGGCATTTTTCTAGTTGGCATATTCTGAGACACAAAAGCACTACTCGATTGTCGCCCTCATCGAGAGTGTGGCTGCCCGGCACCCGTTAGATCTAACCTTTTGTTCTGCGGTCTAGGTATATAGTTGATTAATGGTGCTTATGGTACCCTATTCGTGACACGATTTCTCCTATCATTTCTCATAACGCATCCTACTTGGTACTCGTCCTCACCAAGTGCGCTTCTCGTATTCTTATATCTCATCACACTTGGTACTCGTCCTCACCAAGTGTGCTTCTTGTATTTTTATCATACCATTTTTAAATATTGTAACATTTGTACATGTATTTCACCCCCGAAGTTATAAAACTGAAAACAGTTAAAAGAAAAGGGGAAGCATGAACTCACAACTTTGCGTTCCTGCGTCGTAAACTTCACCGGATTTGCTTATCTAGCGTCGTGACCTAAACGTGTTTATTAACGTTAGTCACTAGACTTGTATTGCACAAGTACAGTCACTATCTCTTGTGCACGTATTCTTGTGTTAAAAATAACTTATTTTTTTAACTAAGTGTCTTACTTATATTATTTTCTCAAAAATAAATATAAGTATTTTGTATTTTGCACTTTGCACCCGAATTATGTTTTTTTTTGTCTAAGTACGTTGTATGTGTATTTTTGTATTTTCACTTCTTAAGAATACTTAGTGTATTTTCAAGTCCTAATACACTATTAAGTATAATACTTACTACATACACTTAGCACAAATTTGATGATCAAATATATATATTTTTCTCACAAATATACATACTTATATCCTTTCAGTTTTAATATACAAAACTGGGCTGTTTTCAGGCATTTTAATAAAATAGTTATCTTATTCCAAAAATTCCCAAATTTTTACAGAATGTCTCATACGGTCCAAATATTATTGTGTAAAAATATCGGGATCCAATTCACCACCAATATTTTATAAAAAATCATTTTCCGGACTGCACTCAGATTTATCTCTTTCTGACTGCAGTCCACGGAATAATTTGTTTAAAATTCATCGTAAGCCCGATTTACGAAATTCTAGTGGAAGGTTTAAAAATACATCAGTGGTCATTTACAGTACAAGTTTCATGACCTAGTTTTACTCATGTTTCAAGTTATGACTAAAAATATAACACCCATTTACTGCTGTAAAAACTCAGCTTTAGTTGTTGTTACAAATCGACACTTTAAAAATAGTAAACGAAGTCCAAAAATTATGATTCCAGTGCCATTAGAACTGTATTTCATAATACATAAATCTAGTCTTCAGAAAATACATTTTTCGTTTTATTAAAGTCCTGTTACAGCCAACTGAAGTTGGCTGTAATCACTAAACAGCTTTCTGTTTTCAGTCTTTAACCTTCTAAAGCGCGTTCGATTGATTCCGTTAGCATGTTTAGTGATCACAACAACATCAAACATCAATATTAACCAGCAAATCATCAGAAAATCAATCAAGAATCATAACAACACAAGATCTACATGATTTACACACATAACTTCTCTTTATCCACACTTTAACACCTTATGTTTAAGACTTGTTCATGTGCTTTAGTGTTTCTAAATTTTTCATCCTTAAATCATCTATTAACCACCAAAAACAAGATCAAAATGATGATTAGAAGCACTTACTACTAGCACAAGGCTAGGGAAGTTCGAGTGAAGAAAACGAGTGGTTAAAAGCAAACGGTAGAGATTCTTCAACTTCCGAAAGCACCTAGCTCCTTTGTATGACCTTTCACGCCTTTGTATGAGCTTGAAACATATGAGAATGGATGGATGATGGTGGTTGTAGGTGGTGGTGAGGTCGGCCGTAGCCAAGAAGAAGAAGGAGAGAAGAATTGGGTGTGTAGTGTGTGAAGTTTGTGAGGATTATGTCTCAAGTGCCAATCTTATATCCAATTTTCTCATACTACCCATTGTATATTATGTCACCAATGGTGCAACACAATCTATTAAAATATTGAAACAATTCCACATGTGGGGGACATGTTGGAACCGTCATTTGGGGGGGGGGGTAGTTTAGTTGGTTTGCAATTACAAGTTACTAATCTAGTTACCTTCCATGGGATAAAAATTAGTGTTTCATGTATGTTAAGTAATATATAGTGTGTTAGGGTGTTCGGGGACCCTAACTAGCTTAGAAAAATAAAAACAATGCTTCTAGCATTATTTTGGTGTTCCGGGTAATGTCCGGTTGTTCGGTTATATACCGGTTCGTTAAAGTGCTAAATTGCACCTTTTAGTGTCTTTTAAGTGTCCTTTTATAACACTTTCAATTCCCGACACTCAGGGAAGTATTCTGGATGATAAATCGTGATTTCTGCATGATATTTATGTGTTAAAAGCTGATTTATAGCTGAATTTTATAAATTTCTGCACTTAAAGTGCGTTTCAGGTGCTTTTTAGTGCGTATTTTAGCTTCCGGAAAGCCTATAATAAAACCCTTGTATGTACTCTTGGGTTTTAGTGCATTCTTAACATTGGACCTACACCTAGGCTCCAATTCTAATGTCTGACTGCTTTCTGCAGTTCCGTTGACACGATGTGTCTTACCGGTGAGTTTACTAATATTTTTGATGCAACGCTATCATAAGGTAATTATTGTAGCATATATCATGCATGAATTCACTTGCATGGAATTCAGAAATTTATTTGTCTGGTAAACCAGATCATGCACAGTCATTTAAGCATAAATTACTGTTCGTTGAGTGTACGGAATGTACGGAAAAGTGACGGTTGTCACAGTCTCCCCCCGTTAAAAGAATTTCGTCCCGAAATTCAAGCGATGCCATCGGTCGCAGGGGAGTTGTGAAACCAATAAGGTCACTTAGATTCATGATTTGTCTTCATGTTCCCATGAAATCTCTGGGTCATGTCATGAATTCTATCATACTCAAGTAGATCAATCATGTCTTTTCTGTATCTTGTGGACTCTTGGTCCATAACCTCAACAGGTTTCTATAGTATCACGGACTCTTGGTCCAAAACCTCAATAGGTTTCTATAGTATTGCGGACTCTTGGTCCAAAACCTCAACAGGTTTCTATAGTATTGTGGACTCTTGGTCCAAAACCTCAACAGGTTTCTATAGTAATTCTTGTCGTTTGTCATTGACGTGAATCTTATTTGTGGGAACAACGACTGTTCCTTAAGTCAGACTCCTCTACAGACTAGACGCATGAATGTGTCGCGATCACTACTGATCTTTTTCTGGGAGCTTCATCTTGTGAGAAATGGTTCTGATCCCTACACCGGGGATTCAACCTTTTCATTTTCCAAATCACACTACGCCTTCTCTAGGCGAGGCTCTCATTTTAGTCATACTTCTTGTCTCAAATTCTTACGATTTCTGCCGCTCATCGGCGTAATCTTTCTGTATTCTGCGGGCTGTCCTGATATGATCACATATCTGAACGACCTTGCCTCTAGTTTTCCTGGGCCATCTCGGGCTAGTTGATTGTTTATTTCTGGTATCCGTTCAACATGACGGGAATTGTCTCATTATGTTCCGTCTAAAGCTTTACACGAAGCGGTTTAGACGTCGGTGTGATAGATACCGTTGTAGAAAAACTCCACTAAGGGTAAGTGAGTGTTTCGAGTTTTCATCAAACTTTATCACACAAGCACGTATTGTGTTCATACAGTCTGCATCGTTCAGCAGCTCAGTTCATAATCAAGTTCTTACGATCATCGGTGTGCTGCAACCCTTGTGATCAATAAAGATCGTGCAACGTTTTCTTTCAGGTAGTGACGTCCAGTTTGCAGCGCGCAATTATTGTATCTATCTCAAGATCTCTTCTCATGATTCCTTAATCAATGTGCCGCATATGCAATATCGTGGTCTCGTTGCGTCGACGTACGATCGAGACTTTGTCGAGAGGCGTCACATAATTACAACTCTAGCTCTTTAGCTCTTGGTTGCAGGGTTGGCAACTGTTCTTATCCATCATGTATCTTAACGTTCTCACTTCGCGAATTCGAAATCCGCTTTTCATCATCATGGCACATAACTGTTCTTTTCTCTAAGAGTTGCAAGGTAAATTGCAGCTGTTTGCTCACGACCTTCCTTGGTCGTTGGCCATATAAGAATGTAGTCAATGAGTATAATCATGATCTATCCAGGTATGGCTTACACGTTCGTTTCATGAGGTCCATGAATATTGTTGATGCATGTGTTAAGCCGAATGGTACGACAAGGAACTCGTAATGCTCGAAGCGAGTCCTAAAGGTCGTTTCAGGGATATTTCCTTCTTGTATTCACAGTGGAGGACATCCTGTCCTCAAGTTGATCCTTGAGTGGTAACTAGGATCTTATGATTTGTTTGTTCATGTCATCAGCCCTTGGCAAAGGATCCTGATTCTCAATTCGCTGGAATTTACGCAAAGTGGAGTCTACCACTTTCTCCTTGTGTCCTTAACTAAGGACGTCATGTCCTTAATTTCCTCTGTCTAGCAGCTCTAGCAGTTATATCAGAGGCTCATGCTTCGCGGACGAAGCCAGTCGGTAAAGCGTCATTCGACGCTGATGCCGCTTCTGGCACGAGGCTCATCTTAAACCTCTCTTGTCGCTGCGGAGGGGCGTTCCTGGCAAGTCTTTAGCAAAAGGCTTTTGGAACTTCTCCCGTCACGGGGATGTCCTCAGGCTCTGCAGTCTACTCGGAGGTGTTTTTAAGCCTCTTCGACCAACGAAGGATGTCGTAGATCTGCCACCTTATGGGGTCTAGCATCCTTGCACCCATTGCAGGAAGGTTGGGTTTCATCATTCGGAAGAGGGATGCGACTGATTTTCTCATATCGAACGACTTCAGCTGTATACTTGGATTTCCGATCCATGCTGACTATCATATTATGACTTCGCGAGTCAATGGTAATAGAAGGTTCCGGCCTTCTGAGTCCCCAGATACAATCCTTAATTGCTTCGACTGTTTAAACTAGCCTTTTATATGCTCATTTCTAAAGAATACGGGACGTCTATTCTACTTGAAACTAGGCCAAGCAGTTTCTTAAGTTCTAAGCATGCAAGGTTAAAGTTGATGCCAGTATAAATCGGAAATAGATGCATAAGGTTGGTTAATAGGGAACGCATCCGTAACCGCATCTGGATCCTGGCGCGCTTCACGAGCTCCGATCGTGAAAACCCTTCCTTGCTTGTTTCTCCCTAGGGCAATCTTTCCTAATGTGCCCTGCTTCACCACATTTGTAGCAGTCTGGTATTCTCTTATTTCTTCCATCTGGGTCCTTCGCCCAACAGGCGTCTTTGCTGTGCCCTTCATTTCCACACTTTCTGCACTTAGTCCTCAGACATCGACCTTCATGGTGAAAATGGCATTCCCCGCACCTCGGCTTAGTCCCCGAGTAAATCTTATCACCAACCTTATTAGTGGCTCCATCAGTTTTCCTGTCGTGTGTCGGTTTCACTTCCTTTCTTTTGTTTGCTTTAGAGCTTCCATATCCGACTTGGGTGCTCATCTTTAGGTTTGAGGACTTCCTCTTCTTGCTGCTTGACGACTCCACATGAGTCTCTTTCTTGTTATCCTCAGATTCTGAAAGTTTTCCGCACGTAGCGCTTCTTTAGTAAGCTTAATGCTTAAATCGATAGCCTCTGCGATAGTTGGAGGCCTTGAGGTAGTAACCAAGCTCCTAATTTGAGGTGCAAGTCCCCAAATGAATCGTTCGATTCTCTTGAATTCTGGCTTGACTAAGTAGGGGACGACCCTAGACAAGTCGTGAAATCGTGGGACATATTCAGGAATCTTCGGTCCATCTTTTTCAAATTCCAGAACTCCACCTCAAGCTTCTGGATTTCAGCCCTAGAACAGTATTTCTTCTTCATCATTTCCTTGAGCTCGTCCCAGCTCAGTGTATAAGCAGCATCTGCACCAAGGGTCTGCACCTGAAGGTTCCACCAGGAGAGTGTGCCATCTAGAAATAACCCTGAGATATAGGTAACACTCTGTTGGGGTGAACAGTTACTCATTCCAAGGGTTAAAAATTAGTGTTTCATGTATGTTAAGTAATATATAGTGTGTTAGGGTGTTCGGGGACCCTAACTAGCCCAGAAAAATAAAAACAATGCTTCTAGCATTATTTTGGTGTTCCGGGTAATGTCCGGTTGTTCGGTTATATACCGGTTCGTTAAAGTGCTAAATTGCACCTTTTAGTGTCTTTTAAGTGTCCTTTTATAACACTTTCAATTCCCGACACTCAGGGAAGTATTCTGGATGATAAATCATGATTTCTGCATGATATTTATGTGTTAAAAGCTGATTTATAGCTGAATTTTATAAATTTCTGCACTTAAAGTGCGTTTCGGGTGCTTTTTAGTGCGTATTTTAGCTTCCGGAAAGCCTATAATAAAACCCTTGTATGTACTCTTGGGTTTTAGTGCATTCTTGACGTTGGACCTACACCTAGGCTTCAATTCTAATTTCTGACTGCTTTCTACAGTTCCGTTGACACGATGTGTCTTACCGGTGAGTTTACTAATATTTTTGACGCAACGCTATCATAAGGTAATTCTTGTAGCATATATCATGCATGAATTCACTTGCATGGAATTCAGAAATTTATTTGTCTGGTAAACCAGATCATGCACAGTCATTTAAGCACAAATTACTGTTCGTTGAGTGTACGGAATGTACAAAAAAGTGACGGTTGTCACAATGTTGGGCCACACAAAGATTTCAACTGTGTTATGATGTTGGGCCGCACAAGTGGTTAAAATTATTTGATTGTTATTGGGCTGCATGTTTTAATGGGCCGGGGTATGGTTTGGATCGCACCACATGTTGTGGATCGCACAAGTTTGTGCTGATCGCACAACACGTTGGGCCGGGCCTTTATTGGGCTTCACCTACAGAGTCGCACAACATGATTGGGCTCGCACAATCTTACCAGCCCAATCATCCGACTCACACAAATTGGGCTTTACGTGTGTACTTGACTGATATTGTTTAACATGCTTTTATGTGTATGCCGTGATCGTTATGTGTACGTAACTTGCTAGTATATGTGTAAACATACGTGCCTTATCTGAACGTAGACCTGACTTGTATGGTAACCATGTTAGGATGTGGTTGACCATAATTAGCTCAAGTGATCTTTTGTTTATCTACCGAGCTAATCTAAGGTGAGTTCACACTTTCTACAAGGCATGGGATTCCCGGTGGTTTGGGAATGGGTTAATGTATACTAAGGAAACCTGCGTATTCTCCTTGGGTAGAATACCTACTCACACCCTCTTAAGTGAAGGGTGACAACATTGAAACCTGTGTGTTCTCCTTGGATAGGACACATCCCACCCTCTTAACTGAAGGGTGGTGACAACATTGAATGACACTAGACAAAACTCTATCATTAAGTCCCTCATTTTTGTATCGACTTAATCGCCGGGCCAATGGCGAACGTGTCATTAGTTAAATAGCGCTATTAGGTTTGACAAGCCTCACACCTTGCCGCAGAGGACGGGCGTGGACTAATGGACTTGGGCACTAGTCAATGATGATAGACATTGACGCAGGGCACATAAACATAACTACAGTCAGTAGTCGATATGGTAACGGGTCTAGTGGATTACATGGGGAAGCCCCCACTGGTTATGGTTTGGGAAACAAGGAACTGGTTAACTCGTGATTTTTTAAATAACTTATGGTTTTGGAATAACACTAAAATGGACAACCAACTGTAAACTCGATCAACTTTGTTGTTGACTAGTTGTTGCATGCCTTGCAGGTCGTTAGGTACTTAGCAAGAGCTTGCATGGGAGGTGTCGTTGTGGAGCATGGACCATTGAGTGTTCATGATAAACTTATGAACTTTTAAAACTTATGTTTTGGGTTTCGAACTTTATGCTTCTGCTGATAACTTAAACTTTGTTGAATTGTTTTGACACCAATTATATTATTTGGTTTGGACTTTTATTTATTTAATTATATTGTTTAATATGATTGGTGGCTGGATCCTTGTCAGTCACGCTCCCTGCGGTGATACTCCGCTTGTGGATTTTGGGGGTGCGACAAGTTTGGTGACAGTGGTGGCGTCTGGTGGTTGTTGGTGGCAGTGGAGGTGATGTTGAGAGTGGTGGTGGCAGGTGGTGGTTATTGGTGGTTGGTGGTGGTGGTGGTGGAGATTTGGTGGCGATGTTGAGAGTGGTGGTTGATGGTGGTGGTGGTGGAGAAAGGTAGAGAGATAAATGTCACACCCTGACTTTTGCGGAAGCGTGATTATGGTGTGACTTTCTTAATATCAATGCATTCAATCATAACATCAACTATATGATATAAACCATAGGTTTGTCATCCATTAAATAAGTTTAAAACATAACAACATTGCAGACTTCAAATTCAAGTATTACAAACCGTACAAATTGTTTATGAGTTCATTAAGGACTCGTCAAAAGATATTGAATAACACCACGGTTTGGATGACGTGTCTCATCCAGGAATAAGACACATTACCCAAATCAAATACCATGGATGACAGCTTTATTCTTAACGCAACATAAAAACTCCCAACGCCCGCCAGATCCACTTATAAATTCCCCGAAATACATGTAGTTTGAAAAACATTAACAAAAGTTGAGCGAGTTCATGTGTTCGATTGTGTGTATATATAAACCTGTGAAAACATTGTAAGTATGTATGTAAGTCCCTGGTATGTAGCAATAAGGAAAAAGAGATCACCACTAGGTTGCAAAGCCAATGGTATGTGTGAAGTGATGCAGGAAGACTCAAACCTAGCAGATTTCGTACCGGGCTTCCGGCTGTAAGACATAGTCACCACATGGTCCACTCAACGGACTCAGGAGTGGGGCTCGCTACACCCAAATAGATCTATCACTCATGCCCCTCGGTCCTACAACGAGGATTGATGGCCTTAATCGCCCTACCCATTCACATGATCTAGTAGTAAACCCTCCTTAAGCTAATCATACCATGTATAAAATGTCTGTAATAATTGTAACATGTATTTCACCCCGAAGTATAAAACTGAAACCAGTTAAAAGAAAAGGGGGACATGAACTCACAGTATTGCGTCTTCAGTATCGTAGCTCAAATCCCTTCAGCAACCACGACTACCTACAGTGTACTAACGTCTATTAGACGAATGGGCCGTGCCTTGCCTTGCCTTGCCTTGCCTTTGTATTTACGTTTTTGAGTTACGTTCCTTTTATGTTCCCAATATTATTCCAAGTTATAATTATTTGCTAAAATAATAATTATTTTAACTTTAAATTATATTTAGTTTTGGAATAATTTGTTAAACAATGTTTTGTACAATACCTCTCAAGTATTTTGTATTTGTATTTCCTTCCCAAGGATGGGGGTATCTCATACATGTACCTTCGTATTCTTGTCAAGTATTGGCGTCGTATTCCGGCGTGTTAATCCAAAATAATATATATTTTTAAGTCTCACTTAGAAATATATATATAAACCTTATTTTTATTCAAAACAATACATTCCAAGAAAATATATATTTTTCCCAAAAATACTATATTTCTTAATAAGCCCAAGTAAACGTATTTTTACTTTCCAAAAACTTATACATTTCTTCCTTGTCCAAAAATATAATATAACTTGGTAAGAATCATACTTTCATTTCTTGCGTATCCAAAATAATGTTTACCAAAAGTATATATATATATATATATATATATATAACGGTATATCCCGGAATATTTCATAAGTTACGTTTTATCGTTCGACGTCACAATATTAAGTGTGTAACTTATATTCCATTCCTTGTGATCTTTGGTATTATTTTGGAGTTGTAAATTCTTGTTATTTGTTGAGTTATATTATTTTACCCTAAAATAATATAACTAGTCCACAAAATATACAAATATTCACACAAGTGCCTTTAGTATAAAATATATATTCTAAATATATACTTAACCGCTTTTATTTACAAAAACCAACCTCCGATACTTTGTATTTTTGTTACACAATTTATGGCAAAGTTTATATTTGAAATACATAGTTCACAACATACTTGTAAACACTTGTTAGAAAATATTTTCTAAGTGTTTATATTTTTAGAAAATTTTGCCATAGTTTCCCCTAAAAATGGTGGTGTCCAAGCTAATTAGCATATCATTTTCTTTTCAAAACAATCACAATATCCATCAACAATCAATCTTTAAACACCTTACATCACCAAGAGCAAAAACTCTATGCTTTATATAATATTCATGAACTTGATATTTCACAAAAACGCGTAGTAACTTGGTGAGGTGTTTAGTGGTCTTAGTTACCTCCCAAAGTGTATTCATCCCTTTAAAAATCTCATTTTTGAAGAATCTCGGTGTTAACAACTTGTGAACAAATTTTACAAAAATTATTCTTTTGAACTCTTCTTGTAAATAAAGTGTTCTTACACTTATTTCATTTACAAAAATGGTGTAAGTGCAAGTAAAAGTCATGATCTTTTTAAAATCATCTTTTTAAACTTGGTTTTCTTTAGAAAAATCGTTTGTAAATCTCGGATCTACATGATCATCAACTCATTTTGTTTTACTATATTTCAAGAATTCGTCTTTATTTATCAAGTTCATATTTTTATTAGAAGATGATTATTATATGTAGAGACCTAATCATCTCCTAACTTGTTAACCCATGTATTTAATCATAATCTACCAAGTTCAACATGATGTTCAACATCATATTACCAAGAAATCATCAAGTATCCATCAACATATTCAAAACAACATCATACTAACAATATTTCATCACATTTCATCTTTATGTAAACATTATGTTCAAGCTTTTAGTTTATGTTCTCTAGTGTTATCGTTATTTTCATCATACTACATCTTTTACCCATTAAAAATAGAAGTAAACAAGAGTTATGAGAGATCTTACTACTAGCTTCAAGCTAGGGAAGAACATAAGAGAAAAAGATGAAGAAAATGGTGGATGGAAGCTATGGATGGAGGTTCTTCAAGATCTACAAGCACCAAGCTCCACAAGACACCTTCTATCACTTGAATTAAGCTTGAAAATGGATCAATGGAGGTTGCAAGGTGGTGGTGGTGGCGGTTCTAAGTAGAGCCGAGAGGGAGAGAGTGAGTGTGAGGGAGGTGGTGTGAAGTTTGTGGAGATATGAAATGATCTTTGAAATCTAAGAACCATACTTAATCATTCTCTTTCTAATATTATGTTCATAGATCAAGTAAAGATCTAAATAAAATATGAAAGAAATCTTATGGGATATGGTGGTGATTTTGGTGGGTCCATGGTGACCGTAAATGGCATGAGGGGGGGGGGGGGTTAGTTGTAAATTTTAATGATAAGTAGGCTACTTATAATCTAAAGAAAATCTATAGGATATCAAGGGAAATCTTTGCAATATCTAATAAAATCAAGTAATATCCCATAATATCTTGTAGGATTTTGGGGATCACAAGTGGGGCCACCCCTTTCAACCGTAAATCCAAGGGGGGGGGGGTTATGTGTAACTTTGTGGGTAAATAGCTAGGGTGTAAAGTGTAAAAGTCTAGTGTCTTAAGTGTATGACACATTATATGCTGTGTTAGGGTGTTCGGGGATCATAACTAGTCCAAAAATAATTAAACAATGTTTCTAGTAAAATTTTGGTATTCCGGGTAATGTCCGGTTGTTCGGTTAGATACCGGTTCGTTAAAGTGTCAAGTTATTCCGTTTAGTGTTCTTTAAGTACCCTTTTGTGACACTTTTAATTCCCGACACTTAGGAAAGCATACAGGACCATTTAGTCAATTTTCTGCATAATACTAGCATGTTAAAGTGCTGAATTTTGTTAATTAATGCAGAATTCTGCACTTTGGGTGAGTTTTAGGCACTTCCCGGCACTTAAACTATCACCTAATGACACAGTTTTGTGATCCTTACTTCCCTACACACTACACTGGTGTGATACTTTGTTTCTGGCTCATACTTGGTCTCAAATCACTGTCTGTCACACCCTGACTTTTGCGGAAGCGTGATTATGGTGTGACTTTCTTAATATCAATGCATTCAATAATAACATCAACTATATGATAAAAACCATAGGTTTGTCATCCATTAAATAAGTTTAAAACATAACAACATTGCAGACTTCAAATTCTAGTTTTACAAACCGTACAAATTGTTTATGAGTTCATTAAGGACTCGTCAAAAGATATTGAATAACACCAAGGTTTGGATGACGTGTCTCATCCAGGAATAAGACACATTACCCAAATCAAAGACCATGGATGACAGCTTTATTCTTAACGCAACATAAAAACTCCCAACGCCCGCCAGATCCACTTATAAATTCCCTGAAATACATGTAGTTTGAAAAACATTAACAAAAGTTGAGCGAGTTCATGTGTTCGATTGTGTGTATATATAAACCTGTGAAAACATTGTAAGTATGTATGTAAGTCCCTGGTATGTAGCAATAAGGAAAAAGAGATCACCATTGGGTTGCAAAGCCAATGGTATGTGTGAAGTGATGCAGGAAGACTCAAACCTAGCAGATTTCGTACCGGGATTCCGGCTGTAAGACATAGTCACCACATGGTCCACTCAGCGGACTCAGGAGTGGGGCTCGCTACACCCAAATAGATCTATCACTCATGCCCCTCGGTCCTACAACGAGGATTGATGGCCTTAATCGCCCTACCCATTCACATGATATAGTAGTAAACCCTCCTTAAGCTAATCATACCATGTATAAAATGTCTGTAATAATTGTAACATGTATTTCACCCCCGAAGTATAAAACTGAAACCAATTAAAAGAAAAGGGGGACATGAAGTCACAGTATTGCGTCTTCAGTATCGTAACTCAAATCCCTTCAGCAACCACGACTACCTACAGTGTACTAACGTCTATTAGACGAACGGGCCATGCCTTGCCTTGCCTTGCCTTTGTATTTACATTTTTGAGTTACGTTCCTTTTATGTTCCCAATATTATTCCAAGTTATAATTATTTGCTAAAATAATAATTATTTTAACTTTAAATTATATTTAGTTTTGGAATAATTTGTTAAACAATGTTTTGTACAATACCTCTCAAGTATTTTGTATTTGTATTTCCTTCCCAAGGATGGGGGTATCTCATACATGTACCTTCGTATTCTTTTCAAGTATTGGCGTCGTAGTCCGGCGTGTTAATCCAAAAGAATATATATTTTTAAGTCTCACTTAGAAATATATATATAAATCTTATTTTTATTCAAAACAATACATTCCAAGAAAATATATATTTTTTCCCAAAAAAACTATATTTCTTAATAAGCCCAAGTAAACGTATTTTTACTTTCCAAAAATTTATACATTTCTTCCTTGTCCAAAAATATAATATAACTTGGTAAGAATCATACTTTCATTTCTTGCGTATCCAAAATAATGTTTACCATAAGTATATATATATATATATATATATATATATATATATATATATATATATATATATATATATATATATATATATATAACGGTATATCCCGGAATATTTCCTAAGTTACGTTTTATCGTTCGGCGTCACAATATTAGGTGTGTAACTTATATTCCATTCCTTGTGATCTTTGGTATTTTTTTGGAGTTGTAAATTCTTGTTATTTGTTGAGTTATATTATTTTATCCTAAAATAATATAACTAGTCCACAAAATATACAAATATTCACACAAGTGCCTTTAGTATAAAATATATATTCTAAATATATACTTAACCACTTTTATTTACAAAAACCAACCTCCGATATTTGTATTTTTGTTACACAATTTATGGCAAAGTTTATATTTGAAATACATAGTTCACAACATACTTGTAAACACTTGTTAGAATATATTTTCTAAGTGTTTATATTTTTAGAAAATTTTGATATAGTTTCCCCTAAAAATGGAGGTGTCCAAGCTAATTAGCATATCATTTTCTTTTCAAAACAATCACAATATCCATCAACAATCAATCTTTAAACACCTTACATCACCAAGAGCAAAAACTATATGTTTTATATAATATTCATGAACTTGATATTTCACAAAAACGCGTAGTAACTTGGTGAGGTGTTTAGTGGTCTTAGTTACCTCCCAAAGTGTATTCATCCCTTTAAAAATCTCATTTTTGAAGAATCTCGGTGTTAACAACTTGTGAACAAATTTTACAAAAATTATTCTTTTGAACTCTTCTTGTAAATAAAGTGTTCTTACACTTATTTCATTTACAAAAATGGTGTAAGTGCAAGTAAAAGTCATGATCTTTTTAAAATCATCTTTTTAAACTTGGTTTTCTTTAGAAAAATCGTTTGTAAATCTCGGATCTACATGATCATCAACTCATTTTGTTTTACTATATTTCAAGAAATCGTCTTTATTTATCAAGTTCATATTTTTATTAGAAGATGATTATTATATGTAGAGACCTAATCATCTCCTAACTTGTTAACCCATATATTTAATCATAATCTACCAAGTTCAACATGATGATCAACATCATATTACCAAGAAATCATCAAGTATCCATCAACATATTCAAAACAACATCATACTAACAATATTTCATCACATTTCATCTTTATGTAAACATTATGTTCAAGCTTTTAGTTTATGTTCTCTAGTGTTCTCGTTATTTTCATCATACTACATCTTTTACCCATTAAAAATAGAAGTAAACAAGAGTTATGAGAGATCTTACTACTAGCTTCAGCTAGGGAAGAACACAAGAGAAAAAGATGAAGAAAATGGTGGATGGAAGCTATGGATGGAGGTTCTTCAAGATCTACAAGCACCAAGCTCCACAAGACACCTTCTATCACTTGAATTAAGCTTGAAAATGGATCAATGGAGGTTACAAGGTGGTGGTGGTGGCGGTTCTAAGTAGAGCCGAGAGGGAGATAGTGAGTATGAGGGAGGTGGTGTGAAGTTTGTGGAGATATGAAATGATCTTTGAAATCTAAGAACCATACTTAATCATTCTCTTTCTAATATTATGTTCACTAGATCAAGTAAAGATCTAAATAAAATATGAAAGAAATGTTATGGGATATGGTGGTTATTTTGGTGGGTCCATGGTGACCGTAAATGGCATGAGGGGGGGGCGGGGTTAGTTGTAAATTTTAATCATAAGTAGGCTACTTATAATCTAAAGAAAATCTATAGGATATCAAGGGAAATCTATGCAATATCTAATAAAATCAAGTAATATCCCATAATATCTTGTAGGATTTTGGGGATAACAAGTGGGGCCACCCCTTTCAACCGTAAATCCAAGGGGGGGGGGGTTATGTGTAACTTTGTGGGTAAATAGCTAGGGTGTTAAGTGTAAAAGTCTAGTATTTTAAGTGTATGGCACATTATATGGTGTGTTAGGGTGTTCGGGGATCATAACTAGTCCAAAAATAATTAAACAATGTTTCTAGTAAAATTTTGGTATTCCGGGTAATGTCCGGTTGTTCGGTTAGATACTGTGACACCTGTGTCACTTCAACCATCAATCAAATGCCAAACCAATGAAATATTGTATTTCATACTTGGGATTTGTAAAAATATGTGTATCGTTTGCACATATCGACTCTTGTTCGATTTCAAGCTTTAAATCGCTTTCTGGAGGGTTATACGCGCTCTGATGTGTAGATATAACCAGTTTAATGCAACGAACACTCCGGAATAGTGAAATAGGTTAACATACCTTAAATAACCTTTACATAACTTAGATATAAGTTTTGGAAGGTTTGGTGTGGTGAAATCAAGTTAAATCGCTTACAGGGACTAAAGTTGACAAACTGCGAAAGTATGCCAATTTGAACTGTAACAGACATTCCGGAACATGACCATAAGTTAAACATACCATAAATATCCTTTACATATCTTAGAAATAGGCTTTGAGGGGTTCGGTGTGCTAAAATAAACTTTTGTGTCATTCAGGGACTAAAAGTGTCAAAAAGTGCACAAGTTTGCATTTTCGCGAATAACTCACGTTCTGAATACATCCAGACATCCAAAAATTTATGTAAGCACTAAAATAATTTATTTTAGTGTTCGGCATAAGAAAAATCCATTCGTCGCGTCATTTGGATCGTTTTTCGCGCTTATGCGCATTCCGTCGTAATTAACCGAACAACGCAACCGTACGGCTAAACGAACCGACATTCGAGATATTTTTGAGCACAATTTAAGTTCCCTATACTTTAACTTCATTTTAGAGCTTTGAAATGGGGTTAACGGGGCTTAAACGTGTCAAAAATGCATCGAAAACCAAGTTTAGGGGCTGCAGGGACCAAAACTGTAAATCTGCCAAAGTTGTTACCTTACGGACCTCAACATTGGAAGCTTTGAGGTCCGTAAAGCAGTCTGCAGACCAGATTCAGTGTTTTTAACAGCAGTTTCCAGCTGTTCGATCCACATCCACACATTCTCAATCGTCTAGTCAGCGGATAAGAACCAATTTCTAGCCACCATAAGGTTCCGACAAGTGTACGGGCTGGATTCATGGCACGTTTTCCATGAAACGATCCTAACGGTTCGGGTATTCCTATAAATACCCATCCACCCCAACCTCATTTCTCACAAGAATCTGGATTTGAGAGCTCTAAGTTGAAACCATTGTTTCATACCTGAGTTCTTGGATCGAGATTAGCATTCGGGGACCCTTCGTAAGTATTCTTTCGTTCTTTTCCTTATTTTATTGCTTTTCGAGTCCGAAAGTCAAACTTTGTTTGACTTTCAGCGTTGACCAGCTTATGGTCAATGCGAAGTTCGTAGGAACTTCGCAACGTGAGTGTAATCACGTTGGTCATAGTCCCTTGGGACTATGCCCACTGATTACCATGTTGTCTAGGGTCGTAGGGTAGGCGATCTAATAAATCGCCTATACCTTCGAACTCGACCCATTTGGTCGATCATTAGGATCCGACCAAATACATTAGGTGACCATAGTAGGTAGGGAATAACCTTCCGAGGTTATACCCTATGGTCACATCGTTTGAGTAGTTGTATGATAGGTAGTTTATATGCCTTAGGTAAATTACCAGAATACCCTTTTCATGTATAATTGGTAATTAAGCATATGTAACCTAAACTTTTGTCACATAACTGATTATGTAACATGTTTAGGCATATAACACTTGTCATAGGACTAGTTAGGCGATCCGAACGCGTTTCACGCGAACGACGCGTTAAAGTAGCATAAGCTTCCTAAACGGATCGTATTGGGTCGTAGGCTATTAGATTAAGGTTTCATTTAGTATGTAGGCTTCGTTAAACCATATGACACGAGTCTCTATACTCGTTTGGTTTACGAACCCTCATTCTATCAGATCTTCCGATTTAGGTCCGGTTTATTAACATAGTTACCTATGGTAGGTGCCGTTTGATATCCGCGATCTCTAGCATTGTTTGGTTGTTACTCAAGGACTACTAAGCAATCTTAAGTGAGTACATAGACCCCTCTTTTACTGTTTTCCAAACTGTTTTGGGGTGAAACACATGTGCCTACTTGTTACTTTCATGCTTTCATGTTTTCACATCATATACATTCTATGTTCGTTAGTACATTATAGTACATGATTTAATTACATTTCATGCTAGGTGTGCCCATTGTGTGCATTACTTAGTACATCGTTCTACATTACATTTCATACTACGTATGTCCATTGTGTGCATACTTAGTACATTGTTTTCCATTGCTTTTCTGTTGCATATGCTTATCCAGCATATGAACACATTATACCACATATTGAACCGTTGTAAACATTTGACTATGTGAACCGTTGTAATCATTTGACTATGTGATCCGTTGATATCTGTGAACCGTTTGTATCTCTGAACCGTTTGTATCTGTGAACCGTTTGTATCTGTGAACCGTTTGTATCTGTGAACCGTTTGTATCTGTGAACCGTGTGAACCGTATTTGACTATACATGAACATTTCTACACTTGTTAAACATTTCATCTTGATAGTTTGGTTTGAGTAAGTGATTAAGTAACGAGGCGTGTGTAATATGATACAAGCATGGTGGATACGCCGCTGGTACTTCCTATATATAAGTGTTTGTATGGTATTACATATCGTAGCGTTATTTGAATCATTTCAGTTTGAGACATATAACATTTTATACAAATAACATACTTTTCACAAGACATTGTTTTACAAACAACTTATCTTATACAAACTCAGTTACATGGTTATTCATTTAACCATACATTATTCTTTTATCTATACATATCATCTGGACTTATTGATTTTCAAACGATTTACAAGACAAAGCAAATTACAAGGTTCATGACTAAACATTTTCTCAAACATAAGTCATGAAACCTATTTTAACAAAACCTATGTATCTCACAGGCATTTTTATGCTGACGTACCTATTTTCACATGTGTTTTTCAGGAGCTGTTGCATAAGATGATCAAGATACACATAGGCAGACTTGGGCTTTAGTGACAATAAAAGATGCAAGACTAGTTAATTATGTTGTATTCCTTTGTTTGTTAAAGACATTGTAACACTTTTATCAATAAAACGAAACTTCAATTGCCATGGATTTGAAACGATTAATTCTGTTACAACACTCCCCGATGTTTCCGCCACGTTTTGTATGTTCTACGTGGTCGGGGTGTGACAGAAAAGATGGTATCAGAGCCAATGGTTATAGGGAATTAGGTTATTAGTAATGCTTTGACCTAGTCTATAACCTTCTTAGGACCCTAACGCGAGTTTACTTGCGTTTAGTCATAAAACAATACTGTCACCTATCCTTAGGCGACGACCACAACAAGAACATAAATTTCAAAACCGCTTTGAAAACTAATCATCTGTTCTAGGATGATTTATTACAAGGTTTTGAACCCTCTATTGTAAGGTTTTGAACCCTCTGTTATATGGTTTTGAACCCCTTTGAATTTTCAAAATCTCGTCAAGGTTTTGGGTTTTAAATAATGTGAACACGTGCAAACTGGAAGGGTGAATGCCTGTATTCTGGGTTTTCTGTCTAGGCAAGCACTTCATATACATCTCATCAGACGCGAGACCAGTTGTGCTTACCTGGGAATTCTTGGGATGAGTGTTCACTTATAGGCGAGCATGTCTTCGCGATACATTATATTGACCCATTTACTTTGATTAGTCACCATCTCATTTGTTTGCCTTTGGTAACAAACAAATGGACACAATCTTCATGTGTTGTTATTCTCTTTTGACTATCTTTCGCTTGTTTCCTCCTATGCCTTTCGTTATCTTCAAGATGCTTCTTCATCGCAACAACAATGTCCGAACCAGGTGCTGCAACTACCCAGCAAATAGGCGTCATACTCCAGAGGACCGATGATTTAGCTATCCCCATGACTTGTCTCAGGGATGAAGCTGTTTAAGGGAACTGCTGTGATTAATTACTGCTTGATTACTGTGCTTGTTTGAACTAGCTGATGAACTGCTACTTGAATACTGATACATGAACTTACTTTTATCATACTTTACTTATCGTCACTACATTATTTACATGCTGAACCCTAGTGACAAACATGATGCACAAAAAGCACAGTAGCACTAAACGGATACACAGTGAACATGCTGATATAACCAGCATCAGGCAGACACTGCCTCTAAGGCCTGTTAAGAGCCTCAAATATTTTGCTACACTAATGGTGAGTGTAGGGATACAAGTGTTGTAGAACTGCGTCTCTAGGGATAAGATACACTGATTGGATGTGCCTAAAACGTACTTTAAGTACAAAACACAGCACTTTAATAATTAATCCAGCTTCTAGCTGACTAGTAAAGTGCCAAAACATGGGAAAAATATTACTAGACACTTTCTAAAGTGTTGGAATCAAAAGGTGTCACTAAAAATAACAATAACGACACTTTAAAGCTTTAGTAACGCTTTAACGGATTATTATTCAACCGGACAACCGGACTATACCCGGAACATGAAAACATTGTTATTTTTATTATTACTCTTTTTCTGAGCCAGTTAGGGTCCCTGATTACCCTAACACCCGTTAAAACACACTATATATTACTAACGGAGTTTAACACTTAGTTAACCTACTTAACTTAACCTTTACCCCAACTAAGCTAGTTAAAATCGAACTAACCCCCCCCCCCTTTCTCTAATCGGCCCCAAACCATGGGGGACACACATGGTACAAGCTTGATTATTTAAATCCTAAATGTCTAGTATCAAGATAACACATTTTCCATTGGGTAAAACTCTTAAGTGTTGCCTATAAGATAATCACTAAGCATAACATAATCACCATCATTCAACACCAACTCACCATACTCTCTCCCTCTCCCTTCACTCTCGGCCGAACCCCACTCTCACACCCATCCATTTTTTCGAGTTTGGTTCTTGCATTCCATCATCATACACACATCAAAGGTCGCATAATAGGAGTCTTGGTGCACTCGGAACACGAAGGACCTCGTTGTTTAGCTTTTATCCACGCGTTTTTCATCAAGATTCTTCCCTAGCCCCGAGCTAGAGGTATAATGTTTAAAACTCACTCTTGGACATATCTAAGGTGGTTAATATGATTTATAACGGTTAAAATGCGGAAACCCATCTTTTGAATCTTTAAAGTTTACTAAAACTTGAATCTTGTTGGATAAAAGATCATAACTAGTGTAAAAGTTGTAGTATTTGAAAGTTGTGATTATCTAGACCCGATCTATGATTGTGGTAGCTCGGATCTCCATTTAACCCGGTTTGGTAAGATCGTTGATCTTAACATAAGCTTGTTTTGGATAGTACAAGGGTTAAAAGGTGAAACTCTACCACACTTAAACCATGAACTTGTGTAAAAGTATTTTATTTGTGTAAAAGTGTTTTAACTTGTACAATAGTGTTTAAAACTAGCGGATCTACGTATCTGCAAGTGGTATTTTCAAAGAACCACACATTAAAGAAATCATGTATTTTAAAGAATGGATCTTACACTAACAAATATGATATTTTTATAAACCACAAGTGTGTAAACACTTGTGAAATGAAAAGATGTGACAACTCGAATTTCCGACGTTTCACTCTCGCATTTATTGCACGTTGATTTTTTGACTATTTGCTTAACTGTAAAACAGTGATTGTTTGTATGTTGGATGTATGGGACACGATTGTATGATTGATACTTAACACGTGATAATACTTAGACGAAACAAGAACCTGAATGACGAATCACAACCATAGCGACGAAACAGAACTTGTTTCGCCATATTCTGTTTCGCCATAAACCACTCGACGAAACAAATGTGTTTCGCCGAGCCCAGTTTCACCGAAGCCCAGTTAGGGCCCAGTATGTTACGTATAGATTTTTATTGAGTTACACCATTCTATTCGCCACACTTTAGCAAAACAGAAACCCTAGAGTTCCCTCTACCCTGTTTACGGCGATCTTGTGTTCCCTAAGCCCCGAATCGATCCTACGACTATTCTGTTCATCGTGGTTAGTGATTAATTCTTGTGTGACTACTTGATTTTACTATCGTTAACTGTTTTAGCTCAAGTTCATTAGGATCGATGATAGATACTATTGTGTTCATGAAAAATTGATAAATCGAATGAATGGAATCTATGTTTAGTTACGGTTTTCATATGACGGATTTGATTGTGTGAATCGGGAAAACGGTTTTGCTTGTATGTTACTGATACAAACTGAATATGCTAACATAGTCCTCGATGTGATGTAATATGGTTATTGTTTTGGGGTACTCATGAACTAGGGATGTTGACAGATGTTAGTACGATGATGAATTCTTGATGGTTAGATGATGATTTCCATGTTAATGATTTCTGTATGATCATGTATGTTGATGTGAAGGCAGAATTAGGGTTTTCATGACGTAACTGCTGTGTGACGAATCAAACTGCTATTGACGAAACAGAGGTAACGACGAAACAAGATGTGTTTCGTCGAGACCTCTGCGACGAATCAAGGTGACGACGAAACAGGTGTTTCGTCGAAGGGATTTACGACGAAACAGGGGTGTTTCGCCAAGTGGGTAATCAGCAAAAGTAACCTGTTTATATTCTGTTTAAGTGTTAACCTGGTTAGTTAACTGCAGTTAAGTGTAACCATCTTGTGTATGATCTGAAATACGTGCTACGTGCTACTTGCTTACCAACTGTGTGTCTATACTTGAACACAAACTGATTTCACATACGTGCATACTTTAGGACGTGATTGATTACTGGTGAGCATACACTTAGCATACCGAGCAAAACAAGGTGAGTTCACACCCTTACTAAGGCATGGGATTCCCAGGGTTTGGGGAATGGGATGGAAGGAATAAGGTTGAATAGATTCGTACATACACTGATACTAGACTACCATACCATTGTCCTCGGTTGTGAAGGACACATACGTAAAACCTACGTATACTTATGCTACTCGCTATCCTCGGTTGTGAAGGATACTCACGTAAAACCTACGTGAACTTATACTCAATACTATCCTCGGTTGTGAAGGATACTCACGTAAAACCTACGTGAACTTATACTCAATACTATCCTCGGTTGTGAAGGATACTCACGTAAAACCTACGTGAACATATACTCAATACTATCCTCGGTTGTGAAGGATACTCACGTAAAACCTACGTGAACTTATACTCAATACTATCCTCGGTTGTGAAGGATACTCACGTAAAACCTACGTGAACTTATACTCAATACTATCCTCGGTTGTGAAGGATACTCACGTAAAACCTACGTGAACATATACTCAATACTATCCTCGGTTGTGAAGGATACTCACGTAAAACCTACGTGAACATATACTCAATACTATCCTCGGTTGTGAAGGATACTCACGTAAAACCTACGTGAACTTATACTCGATACTATCCTCGGTTGTGAAGGATACTCACGTAAAACCTACGTGAACATATACTCAATACTATCCTCGGTTGTGAAGGATACTCACGTAAAACCTACGTGAACTTATACTCAATACTGTCCTCGGTTGTGAAGGACACTTACGTAAAGCCTACGCAAACTATGTACGTACTACTGTTCTCGGTTGTGAAGAACACTTATGGTTACAAATAGTCTAGTGTATATGCAACATGGGAAGCCCCCACTAATAGAACATACGATCCGCCTAGTAGCGCCACATGTTACGAAACAAACTTACAATTACGAACTTATTTACTGTGAACTCGCTCAACTAGTTGTTGATTCTCTGTTACATGCCTTGCAGGACCTTAGGTACATATGGAGCTTGCACAGGAAGGAGCAGGTCGTTGTGGGATACGGATCGTAGACGATATTTGAACTTATAACTTATGTTGGGTTTACATTAAATGCTTCCGCTGCACACTTGTTTATATTTGGTTATGGAAACACCTATCGTATTGTTGTATGACTTTTACTATTTTACTTATGTTCAATATGATTGGTGGCTTGATCCTGGTCATGTCACGCCTCCAAGCGGTGGTACTCCGCGGGTGGATTTTGGGGGTGTGACAAAAGATCCGACGAAGAACTAGTTTGTCACTTGTTACTAGAAGTTGTAAAAACAGATTTCTCTAAACACAAGGTTTTTACGAGATCAAAGTTACCTTATATAAAGATCTACAAATATAAAGGGGATTTACACTATAGTTGCGGAAAAACTACAAGTTCATGCGATTATGCGATTTACATACTTGTCGACTAGTTTGATGTGTCGGAAATTGTTTGATTGAATAAAGAAGTTGTTGAATTGATTTATTAAAAGAAAATGATACGCTTGAAAGCGTGGCCACCTCCAGTTACAGAGGAAACTCTGGCGAAATTTTTCTAAAAACCTAACACTTAGAATTATTTACACAACAAGTGTTAGAACTATTTTTGACATATTTTCGAAATATAAATTTCGCCATGACTTTATTTACTAAATATTCGGAGGTGGGATTTTCACTAAATTTAACGTGATAAATATAAATTGTCACAACACTGTTTATGATTATTTTGTGAAAATACATAAATATTATTTTTAGAGTAAAAATAATATTTACAAACGTTAACGATTCCAAAATAATACGAACGCATCCACCATAAATATTCAAGTTACACCGGTAATTATATTACCACTCGATTACTAAAACGTAACTTACGCACATGTATTGAATCCCCCATCCTTGGGAAGGAGATTAACTACCAAGTATATACAGAACGTAAACACGAAATAGTTGTCTAACTATTTCCCAAAAGATTTAACTATAAAGCTAAGGCACGGCCGTCCGTCTAATAGAATTAGCACTTGTAGGTCGTCGCACAGCTTCCTGATTGGAGATACTTGGTAGAGACGCTTCACTGTGAGTTCATGTCCCCCTTTTCTCTAACTGTTTTCAGTTTTCTTAACTGCGGGGGTGAAATACATGTTACTATGATTTTGAGTACATTATACATGGTATGGTTAGCGTAAGGAGGGTTACTGTCCAGATCATGTGAGTGGGTAGGCGGAAACTTGAGGCCATTAATCCTCAAGGTAGGACCGAGGGACAGGAGCGGTAGATCTATCTGGGTGTAGCGAGCCCAGCCCCAGGCCCAAACAGAACGGACCTCGGGGTGACTTTGTGCCCAACGCATAAATCCGCTAGGTTTGAGTCTTCCTACTTGCACTTCACACATATCAATGGCTTTGCAACCCATTGGTGATCTCTTTTTCCTTACACTGCTACATACCAGGGAACTTTTATACTTACAAGTGTTTTACATACTCACTTACACATGAACTCGCTCAACATTATTGTTGATTTTTCAACTTGCATGTATTTCAGGAAATTAACGAGATCTGGCACGGTATGGCTTGTTTTCCGCTGCACTAGTTTCCAAGGTCATCCGGGGTTTAGGGGATGTGTCTCTTTCCTGGACAAGACACAATCCTTAAACCATGTTTATGTTATGTTTCGAGTTTGTAATGTTTGTTGAACAAGATTATGTTTGTCAGGGTATGTTAAAACAATGGTATTGTGTTTGGTTTTCAAAACTTAATGGATGATCTTGCATGTTTTTAACTCATATAGCTTTGTTATGATTAAGCTATGGTATTAAGAAGTCACACCAAAATTTACCACTCTTCCGCAAAGCCAGGGTGTGACAGCTGCTCCTTGGTGCAATCAATGCCATCGTCATTATTCAAATCAAATACCTTGTTTCAAATGTACCCACGGTGGACGATGGAGACATTTGGTTAACATGTGCCGCTTTGCAATCCAAAGCAAAGCTGTTACAAATCCTGCTGCTGCTCAACCTTCAAACTCTGCTTCATATGTCGCTTGACATATCTGGCGCCTCAACCTCATGAACTTTCTACCTTGTGTATCGACGTAAGCACGCCTAGTGCAAGGTGTCGGAACACCTTCCGTTACACAAACTCCAAAAATCCATGTAGGATCTGTCTATCCTCATAATTAGATCCTTGTGGATGGGTATCATTCATCGGAGTCCTTAATTGAATTCTTTGTATGATTCAATACGTACATCACAATTCAATAAGAACAAAGCCGAATTCCTTTTAAGATTATCCTATCTTCATAGATAGATTTTTGAAATGATTAAAGTGCCAAATGAAATCCACGAATTGGATTCCTGGTGTGCTTTAAGTATCCGCGTCCAAAGATAACAAATTAAACAACTATGTGATTTTGTGCTTATGTGTTCTCTTTAATGTTTTCGTGTGATCCAAATTCTTGTTATCCAAATCCTCGTAGAATCTTCCATATCTTCGTATAAGGAATTCATAATAGGATATCCAAAGGTACTATATTAAATCCTCAATGGGCTTGTACGTAATAGTAAAGACCCATGGATTATATTGTACCATTCCATAATTAGACCCCTGAGTGGTCTAGGTAAACAGATTGATCCAAAAATCTGGTTAGGAATATCATGTGATGATATAGCTGAAAGGACTCCTTGGTGGCCTAATTAAAAAGGATCCTTTGTCGATCTAATTAAAAGGACCCTATGGTAGTCTAGTCACACTCATCACAGGTTTGATTTTTCCTCCCCTTCACATTACAAACAAATTGTGCGGACTATGCAAGGAATTGCGTAATTATGGTAGTCTAGACTATGATCACTAGGGCTCTCACGAAAACATTTTTCTGCATACCACTTAAGTCCAGATCCAAAACTTTTACAAATAAATGTTGAGCACATTTTATTAATTTTAGGCTCAGCCTGGAGGGTTGAGGCTCGGTCTGGAGGATCGAGGTGATCGAAGTAGTTGAGCACGTTGGTTTATTATAGGCTCGATCTGGAGGATCGAGGCTCGGTCTAGGTGACCGAGGTAGTGGGCTAGCAAGGCTAGGAAGAAAAGGCTCAGCTTGGAGGGCTGAGGCTCGGTCTGGAGGATCGAGGTTTGGTCTAGGTGACCAAGGTGGTTGGTTAGGAAGAGTAGGCTCAGTCATGACGACTGAGGCTCGGTCAAGGGTACCGAGGCTCGATCTAAGTGGTCGAGGTGGAGGATAGAGCAGTTTTAAGGACTGGGAGAAATTGGCTAGTAAGACTAGGGAAAATTATGTGATATCTTACTTGGTGACTTATGTGATTATTTGATTATATGATTGACTGTTTGTGCATGTTTGTGTATATGTTACAGACACATGGATTCTACAGGCACTGGTGGTTCAGGCACCACAGGCCCTAGGCCTATCGTTTCAGACGACCTTGAGTCATCGGAGCACGAGGTTTATACGTCCGACTTCACTAGCACAGATGAGGACGATTTCCAGCCCTTCGCATTACCTGACGGTGCTGGCGAGCTCGCAGATGGTCTTTTGGCCGGGGATCTACCACTCGCATTGATCCCTGCTCCTATA
>JARYGA010031997.1:0-27732 GCA_030545235.1 Helianthus tuberosus
TCAGTATATCGACAATCTAAGTGAATTGTTTAATTCTTAATGTGTAACTAAGCTCAACGGTACTTGTGATTTGTCATAAACTGATATGATCCTCTGACACAAACTCAAACAAAAATATTGTCTGTAAATATGTTTGTACATATTTTGTTATTGCTTTATATTTTCAGAAAATACAAAAAGATTTTTGATTCTGTTTTATTTTCGACAACCGATGTCTGAGTACTGAGTTTCAAAATCTAAGTAAGCTGATTGTGTTTCTGAAAAATAAAACAAGTTCATTAATTTGAAACTTGAATTAAAATCAAAAATTTCAAAAACAGTTTGTGATATCTCCAAGGTCATTAGTTTGGACTTGGATGATTAACTGTGAGGGATTTGGATGCTTATACTGTTAAAATCTGTAAAAGAGTCAGTTTCCGATCTGGTTCACTTCCTAATCATGAAGTTTGTTGATAGGGGGAGTGTTTTAGAAAGTTCAAAAGAGCCAGATTACGATTTCTGGACAATTTCAAAACATTGTTACTTATAAACGTTTGAGTGATTGCAGATGTTGTACCAGACTACGATCCCGACAGCCGAGTCTAAGGGGGAGTCTGAAGACGAGCTCAACGCAAGAGGAAGTGTAGATTCAAGGAGCCAGGAAACTATCCTGAAGGAGCTTGTATACGGAAAGCCAGGTGTCGATCCCAAAGCACGGTAGCTTAACGAAAGGGGGAGCCTGAAGAGTCTATCGAAAGAGGAAGCTGTAACATCCCGAAATTTCAAAACTTTATACTAGAATTATAAAGTGTATAATAAACAAGAATAAACTAACTAGGATAAATAACCCAGTTAGTTAGAAGTCTTGTAGTAACACAGGAATGAGTTAAAAAGCCAAAGATATAAACTAAATAAGAGTGGAGGGGCCTAGGTTGTCAAAATTGAAACTTAAATTACTAATATTTAGTAAAATAAAAACCAAACACTCCATTTTGGAGTTCCTGGTCGATCAAGAAACCACAGGGGGCGACACCCACACTTTCACAACCCTAAATTCTACTAAACTCTCAAATTGAAGGCTCAAATCATGCGTAATCGAAATCTGAACATAGAATCGTGATCTCCTCGTCAAGGAGGTCATAAGGTATGTAAAATTAGGTTGTTTTGATACAACTCAAATTCTTGCATGTGATTGAAATCGAAGGTTGAGCTTGATTATGTGTTGTAAAAGATGAAATTGGAAGTAATGTGAAGTCTAGGGACAAACCCTAGATGATTTCTTGTCAAAATCTTGCATGTTAGTTGTAAGGATCAAAATCACTATAGTGAGTGATTAGTAAGTTAGTAGAACTCGATAAACTCTAGGATTAAGACTCTTGTTCTAGTGTAAACTGAAATTGTGAGCTAATCTCTGAAATTGTTGATGTTAAAATATGTGTATATTGTCTAATTGAAGTTAATTTGAGTGATAATTTCAAGTTATGAACTTGGTTTAGATCATGTAGAAATCTGACCCGCAAGGTGTTTGATAAAACGCCTAAATGAGGGTTAAAATGTTAAAGATTGCTAAAAACGCAGATTTGCATATGTTATGAATTAATGCGTTAAAGCTTATGAAAGAGTTCTAATCTTGTTATGAATTGAACTCTTTAGGCAAGGAATCCGGAACGTCAAGTGGACACGCCGGAGGTGATACTCGCGGAAAAGGTGTGCTTTAAAGGTACGTGGCTTTAGTCCCGTTAAATTATGTGTAAATAATTAGTTTCGTTGTGTGAATGATGTTGTAATGAAATGGACGCGTTTGATGCGTTGTTAAAGTGGCGAAGTACACTCGACCATCAAACGGGTCAAAGTAAAGATTTGGAATTTAGTTTGGCTAGTAAATGAAGTGATGGTTTTCACTAAATAGCCAAACGGGTCGAAATGATGTTTTCAAAAGAATCACGAGAGTAGAGACTTGAAAGTCTTATACTTCGTTAAATGATGAATTGTACCATACCAATGATTTGGCGATATTAATCTAAGTATAAGAACCCGGAATATGGGTCAAACAATAAATGTTAAATGAAAAAGGGTTGTTTGAAACGGAATGCTTGAATTCCGAAGAAACAAGTATTAGCCCTAAAGGAAACGCAAAGCCATAGAATTGGCGCGAATACACCAAGTATGTGAGCCCGAGAAATTGGGTAATTATGTCTAAAAGGTCTTAAGAATGGAAAAGAGGTGCTATGCACTTACACTAATGGGTTGGATAATTGAAATAAGGAAATTGTGAACCAATTGTCGGTATCTCAGTTTCCACGATGTGAAATTTACATGGTTGAATCCGTAATTTTATTACGGACTCATAGGAAAAAGAATCGGTCAAAACGGACTTACGAGTAAAAAGTTATGACAGTTTAAAGTTAGAATTTTTACAAATTTCGGAGCTGGGCAGATATGCAGGGATTTAAGCCTGCACCTGCTGGAAAACGTGTTCCCCCGCGCCACGCGGAGGAATACACGAATGCCCCCGCGACACGCGGAAGCTGTCGCGAGTCGCGACGGATTTAACGTCTCCTGCCGCGACACGCGGGAGGATCAAAAGTCAGAATTTTTATTTTTCTTTTATTAAATTAATGCTGGAACTTGTTTATGAGTACTATGTCAATGCCAAAACTAATGTTTTAGTGGTTTTGACCTTAGGTGACTAAGGTGGGATTCCGGATGGTGGTCAAGCAACGTTGAAGAACTGAACACGTATTTTGAAGCTTCCGCGCTAACTTAACTTTGTTTTAGACAATGATTTTGATGTAAATGAATTGATAACCATGTCCTAAGGTTTTAAACTAGTCAGTAGTGACTAGTAGAAGTTACTTTAAACTTTCGTTTTGTACTTAACATGTTCGCGTTTGGTATTTTGAATCCGAAAACATTTTGTAAATTGGGATTTTTGTATAAACTCATGTAATATATTAAGAAATCTCATTATCAGAAAAAGGGTGTTACAAGTTGGTATCAGAGCTCAAGGTTGTTAACAAGTGTGTTCGGTTCAAGCTTGATCAAGCATCCGGTAAGAGTTAATTGTTCTAAAGTAGAATTACTAAGTATAAAAAGGGAAATAATGAATTGATAGGCATGGGAAGAGTGTGTTAACACACTCAAACCCGGAAAGTGTATTAAATGAGAACGGTGAAAACAAGTTATGAACTTGAATAAACCGAAGTAAATAAATCACATGCCATAGATGAAATGTTTAACGCTCTATGTAAACATTTCAGTTAAAGATGACGGATAAAGGTAATGATGATACGGTGCCAAGAGTCACCGAACAAACAAGAGAAGTGATTGCCGAGGAGGTAGGAAAGGCAATCGAAAACAGTTTGTCGGGTTTCATCGACAAAATCCAAAACACGGTATTATCAGTGGTGGAAGAAAGAATCAAGAAATTGGAGGATAATACCAATTTAGCAAAGGAAAAGTCGGGAGGACGAAAATCTTGTTCCTATAAAGAGTTCATGGCGTGTAAACCGCCAATCTACAATGGGGAGGTTGACCCGATAATATGCCAACGGTGGCTAAGTGATATGGAGGGAGTATTTGAAAGGACCCATTGCGATGAGGATGACTTCGTGGCTTATGGCACGGGTCAGTTAAGGGGTCAGGCGAAAGATTGGTGGGATAACAAGAAGAAAGAGATCGGAAGTGAAGCGGCTAAGGCTATGACATGGGACGAGTTTAAGACGCCGTTTCTTAAACATCATAGTCCCAAGGCAATCATAAACAAAATCAAGGAAGAATTTATGCAGCTTCGACACAAGGGTGAATCTATCGATAAAATCACGGGAACTTTCATGGATAAAATGAAGTTTTGTGATGATCTCATAACGAATGAAGAGCAGAAAATATATTATTATTATAATATGCTGAGCGCCGAGTATAGGGAGTTTATGACTCCTTCTAAGTATGAGACTCTCACCGAGATTATAAACGTTGCTCGGGAACGGGAGATAGAGTTGAAGAAACAGATAGAAATAGGCGAAAGAAGGGCACAGGTAGTCAACCCAAGCCCAACGAAAAAGGCACGTCCGAACGAATCCTCAAAGAAACAAGAAGGAAAAAGTGGGTCATCAAGCTGCAAGATATGCGGGAAAGGGCACAAGGGTGAGTGCCGGTTTAAGGACAAGCCGTGTCCTATTTGTGGGAAAACCGGGCACACGGCTGCGTTGTGCTCGGGGAAGGTGTCGGTGTGTTACAAATGTTATCAGCCGAGTCACAAGAAATCTGAGTGCCCGGAGTTGATCGGAAAGAAAGATGACAAGGATACACGTACTGAGACACCAAGAGCAAAAGCAAGATCCTTTCAGTTAACAGCAGCAGAGGCAAAGGTGGAACCCGATGCGGTTTCAGGTATATTTGCTATAAACTCAATTCCTGCTCGTGTGCTATTTGATACGGGTGCGGATAAATCTTTTGTTTCACATGGATTTATTCGACATCCTTCTTTTGTACTAACAAAATTGCCTATGCCATTAGAGGTAGAAATAGGTGATAACAAAAGTTTCCTTGTATGTGATGTATGTCAAGATTGCAAAATAAACATTGATGACGAGGAATATTTAATAGACTTGATCCCTATGTCAATGGGAGAATTCCAAGTAGTGGTCGGGATGGATTGGTTAGCTCGACATCATGCAGAAGTGATATGTTTCCGTAAGGAGATAAAATTGACATCTCCAAGTGGAAAGCAAGTCACCATCTATGGCGAAAAAGGGGGCAGTCCCGTTATGTGCTCGATATTAAAAGCTCATAAACTTATGAGGCGAGGATGTAAAGCATTTATGATATACGCCAACGAACCTGATAAAGAGACGCCGAGAGTTGAAGACGTACCAGTGGTACGTGAATACGCCGATATATTTCCGGAAGAATTACCGGGAATACCGCCAGAGCGGGAGGTAGAGTTCGGAATCGAATTGATTCCGGGCGCGAAACCCGTGGCTAAGGTGCCGTATCAGTTAGCGCCATCAGAATTGCAAGAATTGATGTCCCAAATCCAAGAATTGCTAGACAAGCGATTTATTCGGCCAAGTGTGTCTCCATGGGGCGCACCGGTATTATTCGTGAGAAAGAAGGACGGGAGCATGCGTATGTGCATTGATTACCGGGAGTTGAATAAACTCACGGTAAAGAATCGATATCCGCTTCCAAGAATTGATGACCTATTTGACCAATTACAAGGTGCAAGTTGGTTCTCAAAAATCGACCTCAGATCGGGGTATCATCAGTTAAAAGTCAAAGAGAAGGATGTACCGAAAACGGCTTTCCGTACACGGTACGGACATTACGAGTTTCTCGTGATGTCCTTTGGGTTAACTAATGCACCCGCGGCTTTCATGGATCTCATGAACCGGGTTTGCAAACCCATGCTAGACAAGTCAGTAATAGTGTTCATTGATGACATCTTGATATACTCCAAGAATGAAGCGGAACACGCAAGTCATTTGCGTGAAGTGTTGGAGACGCTCAGGAAAGAGAAATTGTATGCAAAATTCTCAAAATGTGCCTTCTGGTTACGAGAGGTGCAATTTCTTGGGCACATCATTAGTGCAAACGGGGTGTTAGTAGATCCGTCAAAGATAGAAGCTGTGTCAAGATGGACTCCACCAAAGAACCCTTCGGAAATCAGAAGCTTCTTGGGGCTTGCGGGTTATTATCGGAGATTCATACAAGATTTCTCCAAAATTGCTATGCCGTTGACCAAACTAACCCGAAAGGATGAAAAGTTTATTTGGGCCGAGGATCAAGAAAGGGCGTTCCAAACGCTCAAGGAGAAATTGACCCATGCACCGGTATTGTCATTACCGGACGGAACGGAGGATATGGTAGTTTACTCGGATGCATCGCATTCGGGACTTGGCTGCGTTTTGATGTAGCGGGGCAAGGTTATAGCCTATGCCTCGAGGCAGCTAAAGACTCATGAGAAGAGATATCCTACCCATGACCTCGAGTTGGCAGCAGTGGTGTTTGCCTTGAAGATATGGAGGCATTACTTGTATGGGGTAAAGTGCACTATCTTTACCGACCACAAAAGCTTAAAGTATTTCTTCAATCAGAAGGAATTAAATATGAGGCAGATGCGGTGGTTAGAAACTGTCAAAGACTTTGATTGTGAAATACATTACCACCCCGGGAAGGCTAATGTAGTGGCAGACGCGTTGAGCCGAAAGACAGATTATACGCCTATTCGAGTACGATCGATGCAACTAATTGTGACATCGGGTTTGCTTGAACAAATCCGAAAATCTCAAATTGAAGCAATCAAGGAAGAAAATGTGAAGAAGGAAAGGATTGTTGGGCAGCTAAAAGACCATGAGGATGATAACCAAGGATTGAAAACTCGATTTGGGAGAATTTGGGTTCCAAATACGTGTGGGGCCAAGGTGCGTCTACTTGACGAGGCCCATAAATCTCATTATTCAATTCATCCAGGGGCGACCAAAATGTATAATGACTTAAAAAAAAACTATTGGTGGCCCGGAATGAAAAAAGATATTGTGAAATATGTGGAGAAGTGTCTGACTTGTTTACAAGTCAAAGCGGAGCACCAAAAGCCATATGGTAGGTTGCAACCGCTGGATATCCCAGTTTGGAAATGGGAACAAATCACGATGGATTTGTTAACCAAATTGCCCAAAACCAATCGCGGATTTGATGCTATATGGGTAGTCGTGGATAGATTGACAAAAAGTGCTCACTTCATTCCGATTCGTGAGACTTATACATCTGAGAAGAAGTCGGAAGTGTACACCAATGAAATCATAGCACATCACGGAGTGCCGATATCCATTGTGTCAGACCTATACTCGGTTTACCTCTAAATTCTGGCGCGAATTCCAAGAGCAAATGGGAACTAAACTGTTCATTAGCACTGCTTATCATCCGCAAACGGATGGGCAAAGTGAGAGAACGATACAAACGTTGGAAGATATGTTGCGGGCATGCATCATCGACTTCGGGGGTAGTTGGGATGTCCATCTACCCTTGGTCGAATTTTCATATAACAATAGCTATCAATCGAGCATTAAAATGGCCCCGTATGAGATGTTATATGGTAGAAAGTGTCGAACCCCGGTGTGTTGGGGAGAAGTGGGACCACGAGGATTAGCACCTACTGATATAATCCGAACTACGAATGAGAAAATCGATATGGTCCGAGCTCACCTAAAAGCAGCTCAGGATCGACAAAAGTCGTATGCGGATAAGCGAAATAGGCCTATTGAGTTTCAAGTGGGCGATAAGGTAATGCTGAAAGTATCTCCGTGGAAAGGAATCATACGGTTCAGAAAAAGAGGGAAATTGAGCCCAAGATTTATTGGGCCGTTCAGAATCACCGAACGGGTTGGTAAAGTTGCATATCGTCTTGAACTACCCGATGAGTTGAGTGGGATTCATAGCACATTCCACGTGTCACATCTCCGAAAATGTTTAGCAGATGAAACCGCTCGCATTCACTATGATGATATCGAGGTGGATAACAGCCTCAACTATGCAGTTAAGCCAATTGCGATATTAGATCGTAAGGAGAAAAGTTTGAGGAGCAAGGTAATTAACCAAGTGAAGGTTAAATGGGAACACAGAAAGGGTGCGGATACCACATGGGAGTCCGAAGAAGAGATGCAACGGCTCTACCCTAAACTATTTGGTACGTATTACGGTTTCGGGGACGAAACCCTTTTAAGGGGGTGGACTTGTAACATCCCGAAATTTCAAAACTTTATACTAGAATTATAAAGTGTATAATAAACAAGAATAAACTAACTAGGATAAATAACCCAGTTAGTTAGAAGTCTTGTAGTAACACAGGAATGAGTTAAAAAGCCAAAGATATAAACTAAATAAGAGTGGAGGGGCCTAGGTTGTCAAAATTGAAACTTAAATTACTAATATTTAGTAAAATAAAAACCAAACACTCCATTTTGGAGTTCCTGGTCGATCAAGAAACCACAGGGGGCGACACCCACACTTTCACAACCCTAAATTCTACTAAACTCTCAAATTGAAGGCTCAAATCATGTCGTAATCGAAATCTGAACATAGAATCGTGATCTCCTCGTCAAGGAGGTCATAAGGTATGTAAAATTAGGTTGTTTTGATACAACTCAAATTCTTGCATGTGATTGAAATCGAAGGTTGAGCTTGATTATGTGTTGTAAAACATGAAATTGGAAGTAATGTGAAGTCTAGGGACAAACCCTAGATGATTTCTTGTCAAAATCTTGCATGTTAGTTGTAAGGATCAAAATCACTATAGTGAGTGATTAGTAAGTTAGTAGAACTCGATAAACACTAGGATTAAGACTCTTGTTCTAGTGTAAACTGAAATTGTGAGCTAATCTCTGAAATTGTTGATGTTAAAATATGTGTATATTGTCTAATTGAAGTTAATTTGAGTGATAATTTCAAGTTATGAACTTGGTTTAGATCATGTAGAAATCTGACCCGCAAGGTGTTTGATAAAACGCCTAAATGAGGGTTAAAATGTTAAAGATTGCTAAAAACGCAGATTTGCATATGTTATGAATTAATGCGTTAAAGCTTATGAAAGAGTTCTAATCTTGTTATGAATTGAACTCTTTAGGCAAGGAATCCGGAACGTCAAGTGGACACGCCGGAGGTGATACTCGCGGAAAAGGTGTGCTTTAAAGGTACGTGGCTTTAGTCCCGTTAAATTATGTGTAAATAATTAGTTTCGTTGTGTGAATGATGTTGTAATGAAATGGACGCGTTTGATGCGTTGTTAAAGTGGCGAAGTACACTCGACCATCAAACGGGTCAAAGTAAAGATTTGGAATTTAGTTTGGCTAGTAAATGAAGTGATGGTTTTCACTAAATAGCCAAACGGGTCGAAATGATGTTTTCAAAAGAATCACGAGAGTAGAGACTTGAAAGTCTTATACTTCGTTAAATGATGAATTGTACCATACCAATGATTTGGCGATATTAATCTAAGTATAAGAACCCGGAATATGGGTCAAACAATAAATGTTAAATGAAAAAGGGTTGTTTGAAACGGAATGCTTGAATTCCGAAGAAACAAGTATTAGCCCTAAAGGAAACGCAAAGCCATAGAATTGGCGCGAATACACCAAGTATGTGAGCCCGAGAAATTGGGTAATTATGTCTAAAAGGTCTTAAGAATGGAAAAGAGGTGCTATGCACTTACACTAATGGGTTGGATAATTGAAATAAGGAAATTGTGAACCAATTGTCGGTATCTCAGTTTCCACGATGTGAAATTTACATGGTTGAATCCGTAATTTTATTACGGACTCATAGGAAAAAGAATCGGTCAAAACGGACTTACGAGTAAAAAGTTATGACAGTTTAAAGTTAGAATTTTTACAAATTTCGGAGCTGGGCAGATATGCAGGGATTTAAGCCTGCACCTGCTGGAAAACGTGTTCCCCCGCGCCACGCGGAGGAATACATGAATGCCCCCGCGACACGCGGAAGCCGTCGCGAGTCGCGACGGATTTAACGTCTCCTGCCGCGACACGCGGGAGGATCAAAAGTCAGAATTTTTATTTTTCTTTTTTTAAATTAATGCTGGAACTTGTTTATGAGTACTATGTCAATGCCAAAACTAATGTTTTAGTGGTTTTGACCTTAGGTGACTAAGGTGGGATTCCGGATGGTGGTCAAGCAACGTTGAAGAACCGAACACGTATTTTGAAGCTTCCGCGCTAACTTAACTTTGTTTTAGACAATGATTTTGATGTAAATGAATTGATAACCATGTCCTAAGGTTTTAAACTAGTCGGTAGTGACTAGTAGAAGTTACTTTAAACTTTCGTTTTGTACTTAACATGTTCGCGTTTGGTATTTTGAATCCGAAAACATTTTGTAAATTGGGATTTTTGTATAAACTCATGTAATATATTAAGAAATCTCATTATCAGAAAAAGGGTGTTACAGAAGCTGAAGCTGAAAACAGATCCACGGGAATTCTGTTCAAGCTAGAGAGAAAGACCAGACGTTACGAGTCTGACTAAATGTTTGAGATTGACTGCGACAATATCCAAGGGGGAGTCTGTTAGTGCAGCATGTCTATCGCCTCCGTCATCTCAAGACCGTAGCTGAAACATTTTAAATCTAGCCTTATATTGTAATATTTAGAGTAAAAGGCAAGGTGGCAATATTGTAAATAAGAGGAAAGCTCTTATAAGCCTTGGCCTATAAATAGATGTGTTAGGGTTAGAGTTTAGAACTTTTGGAACTTTTGCCATTTTGCACATTTGGAGAAGATAGAAGCTAGAGAGAGAAAGTAGAGAGAGAAAGGCAAAAGGTGATTCACGGTTCTTTGTACGGTTTCATATCAATCTATAGAATCACAGATTATATTACGTCTCGTGTGTTTCGGTCTCGTTCGTGCACGGATTCCGCACGTCGCACGGTCGGTTCGCAATCGAAACGGAGTCAAAACCGGGACCTACAATTTTAAATTATATATAAAAATATTTTACTTTGTACTATAAGGAGAAGACATATTTTCATAAAACAATACAAGAATTAGAGGGACGAATAAAATTATATAAATAATTGTCTATGACATGTTTTGTGGTAACTATGTACCATAATGCTCTGGCAAGAAAATGACCATATAAGAATAATATGATAGTCATCAACTATGTTGGGATAAGGGAACATTGTAATATATAAGAATAGTCCCCGTTTTCACTTATTTACAACATTTGTAAACACATTCACAATGTTATATGTTTTCAAAATGAAAATAAGTAATCACATAGAATCGACCCATTAAGTGTTATATATTTACAAAATATTTTACAAATACTTTTGTACAATAAATATGTTTACACCTTTATTTACAACTTTCATTTAACGTTATAAATAAAAGTGATTTCTTTTACAAAATAATAATACTAAAATATTTTGTAATGTAATAAACTTCATTGCGGAGTTTTGTAATATATATTACATAATAAATATAAGTTATTTTACATAGTATAGTAAAATACTAAAATAATATTTATTTAAAAGTGGTAACCATTTACATATAGTAAAAATATGTAACAAATAATATATATTACATTTGCTTTACAAATATAATATAATGGTTGGTCATGCCAAAACAACTTGTTTTTATTATATTTCGATCTCTATGACATAGTATGAAAAATATGGTCAAAATATAGTCACTAATAGTATACTATCACATTGTTTCACAATTAAAACAACCTGGAACTCTAAACAATGATACACTAACTCTATTGTCTTTTGGTGTATCTTTGCGATTCACTCATCTCAACACTTTGATTTTCTAATATCATAAATATTTGATAAATCATTTTTCATGCTTTTATTTCATTTTGAACCTGTCAATTCTAAGTCTTCCTCAGATGCCAATCAAAGTAAGCTTTCTTTTGACAAAGAATTTTTATTGATTCTAAAGATCCTTCACATTCATTTTAAATATCTATTGATCATATATCTTTTAGCTTGAACCTAGTCACCTTGAAAATTTTATCATTTCATCTCATTCGTTTGTCATCAATTTCTTGAACTAATTCAGTTGAACCATTGAATCCTACTTATTGTACAACTCGTATTCATAAAAATTAGATATTTTGATTCCGTGTCATCTACCTTAATATTGTTTTTATTGACTAAAATATGACATAAGTCTAAAAGAAATATCATAACCCAAATCTCGAGGACGAGATTTAAAACAAAGTGGGGAGAATGTAACATTCCTATTTTTATATAAGAAATATAGTTTTGGTTAAATTTATTTACAATTAGTAACTAGTAACTAGTTTATTTTTAATATAAATATTCAACCCAAATAGTTTTAAACACTATTTTATATAATTGGTTGAAATATTATTCTAATTAATTGGCCTGTATATGGGTGACATTTCTAATAAAATAAAAGTCTATAAAATCTTATATCATTAGACGGGTAGATTACTGGTAAGTTGACTATTAGAAAAATAAAGTTCCTAGACGGACCTAGGAACCGTATAATAATTAAATTATAAAAATACATTGTATTTTGAACCTACTCTATTTTTAATGAAACTTGGTTCAAAATGTAGACAAAAATATTCTCGTTCTGATGACATATTTATTATTTTCTAAAACATCATATTTTAGAAGTTATAAACGCCAAATAAGTAAAGCAGTTAAATTAATTATAATATATATATATATATATATATATATATATATAAATAATAAAATAACAATTAAATAAATTACCTAGTATACGTGTAAGTTGAAAATAAAATAATATTACTAAAACATGACTACTCATTAGAGTAGATACACATGTCCACCAAAAACAAATTCAAGTATTAAATTGAGATACGTGGCCATTGACAACTAAATTCCCAAGCAGATTTCAATATATATATAGAAGCACTCAGTTTCTTTGGGAACTCGCCATCTCTCTCACATATACATATATTTTCTTTTGTTATCTACCTATAAATAATAATAAAACCCTTTCTTGTTTTAAGTGTTTTAAACTCCCGATCACCTCTACCCTTTCCGATTGATCTGAGCCTCATAACTTATGTCAGGGCTCTTCCCGACTAAGTTGTTGGGATTCGGTCTCGGGACATCGGGACAAGGTTGAATTAGGGGTACTATACTTAAAAGGAGTGCATTATATATTTTTAAAAATAGCTCAGAAGTTATACCCAAAATTTCTACCAGGAGACTTTCTAGTTGAACTCTAAAGTCACAAAGTGGGTCCATTCTCTTTTCACCATTTTATTTCCTTTTTGTCCCAAACCATAACAACTCTCATCAAAACTATATTTCTTATTATATATATTATATTTTGTACAAATAAGAAACCCTAATTAAAACCCCAAGTGATTCTGTATAAACCCTAAAATTTTCATAACAATCAGAATCAGGATCAGGGCCCCTAAAACTCACGGGGGGGGGGGGGGGGGTATTCCCCATTGACGATTATCATCACAGTTTGTTGTTAAAATCAAAATTTCAATTTCCGTCGACTCAGCTAGGCTAGTTGGACACGTGGCAACCCTATGAGAAGATGTGACCCGTCGCGCCACGCGACACCCCCAGGGTGACCCCTCGCGTCACGCGAGGGGGTCAAAATCTCAGTATAAATAGAGGATGTTGGGACTTGATTTCTGGAGTTGGAACGACGTTAAAATTCGTTTTACACTTCGAGATATTGTCCGTTTACTACCAAACACACACTAGCTCGAATTCTGCTACGATACCGGGTATTAACTCGATCGCTGCTACGATTCAATGTCCGATCGATTGAAACTATCCGACCGGATGTTTAAGCGCTATCCTTTGTCATTAGTCGTGATTCCGACAGGATGTTTGAGTACCACCTGAACTCGGGGAATACTCTGTCATTCGTTGTGAATCCGATGGATGTTTAAGTGTTGCACTTTGTCATTCGTTGTGAGGGTTTTAATCTCGTGAGTTATCGTAAATGCTGTATTAGTTATTTACCTAGTTCGTGTGCACTAGGTTACAAGACTAATCAATAGGCTAAGCTCTGCCTGTATCTGCAATATATCAAGGATTATCTATAGACTAAACTTTACCGTATGAATCTGCATGCTTATAATGTGAGTCATTCTCTTTTTATCAAATTACTTTCAAAATCATGTTTATTTTCAAGGTTATAATTACAGGGATTAAGTTTATGTAATCACCAAATTACAGCCAGTATGTGGGGTTTTGTATACATTACTTATTTCCCGTCACCATTGGACAACGAGTTAGCCAATGGGTGATCTGACCATAGTCACAGAAACGAGTCGAGTGACAAATACTGTGGGTAGTTGGTTGATATCTGAAACATTGTAATCTCCCTTAATACTGTAAATTATAACAAACGGGTTGTTTTAGTAAAAAGAATGATTCACCAGTATTTCCTGCTGACAAAACCTTTTTCAAACATGTTTCAGGTAATTACAGTAGATTGGAGTAAGAGTTGGATACTGCACTGAAAGGCTTCAAGAAGTGGCTTATTTTATTAATTAAATAAAATTTAGAAATGTTGTTTTATGTAATTGGGTTTATCCCTTATTAAAGCTACCTTTGTAAAACATGGGTTTATCCCATCTATTTAATAAATAAAATCCGGTGTTTTCTAAACTCTGATATTTTTCCTAACTCACGGTCCTGATGAAATTTCCGCTGCAATATTTTTCAAAATAATCACCGGTACCACTGGGCTGTTCACGGCTCCCGATTCCGTTCAGGGTGGGTCGGGGGTGGTGACAACAAATGACCATCACCCATGATTTTGGTCGGTAGTTATAACATCCTATTCTTACCCCATGCCATTTCATTTGTTTTCTCTCTTATTTCCCCTTTTTAGAATGCCTCCTCTACGCGACAATCAGATAGCGAATGCCGAACTGGCAGAAATCATTGCTCAGCAAATGGCTGCTGTTTTCCCAAATCTTATTGCTCAACTGAACCAAGCCAACAACAACAATAATGCTCCATGCAATTTCAAGAGTTTCAATTCGGCTAAGCCACTCAAGTTTAGTGGTTCTGAAGGAGCAACTGGGCTCCTACAATGGTTCGAGAGCACTGAGAGTACATTTCGTCACGTTCAGTGTCCTGATAATCGCAAGGTCGAGTTTGCTTCCAGTGTGTTTCAGAAGAGGGCTCTTACATGGTGGAACGGGGTGATGAGAGACCGTGGTGCTGAGGTTGCTTTAGCACAGACTTGGGCCGAGCTTAGGGCTCTTATGATGAAGGAATTTTGTCCTCGTCATGAGCTAAGGGCTCTAGAAAGGGAATTTGATGATCTTAAGCAAGATAGCGGTGAGCATCGAGCCTACACGGACCGTTATGAGGAGTTAAGTCTGTTATGCCCAAACATGGTCACGCCTTTGGATAAGGTAATCGAAAAGTACATTGATGGCCTCCCTGACTCAGTACAAGACATTATAACTGGTAGTAAACCCACTACAATTAGACAGGCCATTGAGCTATCCGCTACCTTGACTGAATCTCAGATCAGGAAAGGTAAACTTTTCCGAAAAAGTGACAAGAAACCAATCGAGGAATCAAAGACCATGGATGAACAGACTGGATCCCCTAAGAAGTCAAAGAAGCGAAAGGCTTCTCAGAACTTCGCCATGGTCACTCACAATGGTCAAGCCGTCCCCAACCAACCAGCTCAACCCCCTGCTAGGAAGCCCTACAACGGAACTGCACCCTTGTGCAACCAATGTAGCCTACATCATCATGCTGGTGTGAAGTGCCGCACATGCCAAGTTTGTGGACTTATAGGTCATACGGCTAGGGTTTGCCCAACAGCAGCTGCACCAAATCAAGTTAACAACAATCCTGCTCAAGGTCGTTTTCCACCAGGTTCTTGCTTCAACTGTGGCGAGATGGGCCATTTCCGAAGAAACTGCCCAAAGCTTGCTAATGCGAATCCAGTGCAGGGATGAGCATCTGACCGAATGGAAGACAACGCTGTTTAGAAATAATCACGTCTTATGTATTATTTTCTTTTGTTGTCAAGGTCCATGAAACAGTTTTTATCGTTGTTTATAAATAAAGCTTTTATTTTACAATGCAATATACAAATATTGATGTGGTTGCATATGTAAACAACATATCCCCTACGATACCGACAATCAAGGAACCACATTCCTCCCATCTTTATGACCTCTTGCGTTTTCCACGAAAATCCTAAGTACCCGTTTCTTCCAAGGAAAACGAAGTACAAGGCGCAAGTTACAACTCTGGACGAATACCCACTCCTTAATGGGGTACCTAAGGATATTCCCGTAAGTCCTTAATTGTTGTATACCTTAATTCGAATGTGGTGATTCCTTGTAATCAAAAATCGAATTTTTAGAAGATCATCCTATCTTTTCAGATAGATGCTTGAGAATGTTGAAGTCCATCAACTGGGTCCCTGGTATGCCTTGAATACCCATGTTCAAATCAACGCCTAGTTAATAACAATCAATAACAAGATAATAACAATTAATAACCAAGAAAACAATTATGTGATTATGTGCTTATGTGTTCCCTTTTATGTTTTTGTGTGATCCAAATTATGTTATTCAAATCCTTGTAGAATCTTCCATATCTTCGTATAAGGAATTCATAGTAGGATACCCAAAGGTACTACCTAAAATCCTTAATGGACTTCTACGTTGTAGTTAAGTCCCTTGGATTATAAAGTACTACTCCATAATTAGACCCCTTGAGTGGTCTAGTTAAACAGATTGATCCAAAAATCTGGTTAGGAATATCATGTGATGATATAGCTGAAAGGACTCCTTGGTTGCCTAATTAAAAAGATCATCTGTCGATCTACTTAAAAGGACCCTATGGTAGTCTAGTCACCCTCATCACAGGTTTGATTTTCTTCCCCTAAACAATTACAAAACAAACTGTGCGGACTGTGCAAGGAATTACGTAATTATGGATGCATACATAATTATGGAATTTAGTGCACAGGAATCACAGCAAGTTCTGTCATGTATCTAAAGTTAACCCAATTCATTTCCAACTCCGATGAAGCAACCGTTGAAAATGACTCCGTCTGTTCATTTTCGTTTCTAAAGATTATCCGTTGAGGAAATGAATATCCGTTTGTCTAATCCTTCATTTCCTTCTCTGATGAAGCAACCGTTGAAGATGACTCCGTCTGTTCATTTTCGTTTCTAAAGATTATCCGTTGAGGAAATGAATATCCGTTTGTTTAAACCTTCATTTCCATTTCTGATGAAGCAACCGTTGAAAATGACTCCTTCAGTTCACTTTCGTTTTCGAAGATTACCCGTTGAGGAAATGAATATCCGTTTGTTTATCCTTCTCATTTCCGTTTCTGAGGAAGCAACCGTTGAAGATGACTCCGTCTGTTCATTTTCGTTTCTAAAGATTGTCCGTTGAGGAAATGAATATCCGTTGTTTAATCCTTCATTTCCGCTTCTGAAGAATACTCGTTGAGGAAAATGACTCCGTCCGTTCATTTTCATTTCTGAAGAATGTCCGTTAAGGAAATGACAGGATTATTCCTTGCATATCTCTGGTGGATTATTTACAAAGTCACATACAGACTCCTACGAATAAATTTCGGGACGAAATTTCCTAAAGTAGGGGAGACTGTGACACCTGTGTCACTATGACCATCAAACAAATACCAAACCAATGAAATATTGTATTTCATACTTGGGATTTGTATAAATATGTGTATCATTTGCACATATCAATTCTTGTTCGATTTCGAGCTTTAAATCGAATTCTGGAAGGTTATACGCGCACTGATGCGTAAATATAACCAGTTTAATTCAACGAACACTCCGGAATAGTGAAATATGCTTAACATACCTTAAATAACCTTTACATAACTTAAGAATAAGTTTTGAAGGCTTTGGTATGGCAAAATCAAGTTAATTCGCTTACAGGGACTAAATTTGACAAACTGCGAAAGTACGGCGATTCGTACTGTAACAGACATTCCGGAACAAGACCATAAGTTAAACATACCATAAATATCCTTTACATAGCTTAGAAATAGGCTTTGAGGGGTTCGGTGTGATAAAATAAACTTTTGGGTCATTCAGGGACTAAAAGCGTCAAAAAGTGCACAAGTTTGCATTTTCGCGCATAACTTATGTTCTGAATACATCCGGACATCCAAAAATTTATGTAAGCATTAAAATATTTTATTTTAGTGTTTGGCATGATAAAACTTCATTCGTTTCGCAATTTGGATCGTTTTCGTGTCCGTTACGACTTCCGTCGTAATTAACCGAACAACGCAACCGTACGGCCAAACGAACCGACATCCGAGATACTTTTGAGCATGTTTTGAGTTTCCTATACTTGAACTTTATTTTAGAGCCTTGAAATGGGGTTAACGAGGCTTAAAAGTGCAAAAAAATCAAGTTTTACAAGTGCAGGGACCATTTTTGAAATTTCTGACCAGATTCAATGAACCTAGTCCATTTTGAAGTGTTGATGGTTTTAACCCATGGTTTTGCAAAACCATGGGCTGGTATTCAATGAACCTAGTCCATTATTAGGGGCTCCCATGGTTTTAGAAAACCATGGGCACACATGTAAGGTCCAGATCAAAGCTCAGTTTTCGATGAACGATCTTAACGGTTCTTGAATTCCTATAAATACCCACCTTCATTTCCTTGCAAACTCACACTTGAATCTGATTTTGGCTCTCTAAGTTGAAGTTTATGCTTCATACCTGAGAGTAAATCGGATCAAGAGCTTGCGGGGACCTTCTGTAAGTATTCTTTCGTTCTTTTAACGTTTCTGCATTTTTTTAGCGTTTCTGCATTGACCAGTTTATGGTCAACACGAAGTTCGGTTGAACTTCGCAACGTGAGCGTAATCACGATGGTTATAGTCCCTTGTGACTATACCTACTAATTACCATGTTATCTAGGCTCAATGACGAGTCGTAGTTTCGGCCAAAATGCGTATTCTTGCGTATTTTGTAACCAAACTACTTTTAGGTATCAAAACCGTTTGTTTTGATACCAAACTTGTTTTCTAACTTAGTTAAGCATGTTTTAACATGCTTAGCTCGTCACTTTTAGTTTAGTGCTTATATAGGGTCGTAAGGTAAGCGATCTAAACAATCGCTTATACTTTCGAACCCGACCCGTTTGGTCGATCTTTAGGATCCGATCAAATACATTAGGTGACCATAGTTGTATAGGGAATAACCTTCCGAGGTTATACCTTATGGTCATGACGTTTAGTTAGTTGTATGATAGCTAGTTTATATGCCTTAGGTTTATTACCAAAATGCCCTTTTTACGCCAAAATCTACTTTAAAGCATAAGTAACATAATTTTTGATATCTAAACTGATTCGGCAAAAATATTAGACATGTTAAGGCATATTTTACTTATCATAGGACTAGTTAGGCGTTCCGAACGCGTTTTACTCGAACGACGCGTTAAAATAGCATAAGCTACCTAAACGGGTCGTAAGCACTTAGGTTAGGTTTCATTTAGTATGTAGGCTTTGTTAAACCATATTACATGAGTTCCCATACTCGTTTGGTTTACGAACCCTCATTCTATCCGATCCTCCGATTTAGGTCCGGTTTATTAATATAGTTACCTATATTAGGTGTCGTTTGATTTCCGTGATCTCTAGCATTGTTTGGTTGTTACGCAAGGACTTCTAGGCAATCTCAAGTGAGTACATAGACCCCTCTTTTACTGTTTTCAAACTGTTTTGGGGTGAAACACATGTGCCTACTTGTTACTTTCGTGCTTTCCTGTTTTCACATCATATACTTGCTATGTTCATTAGTACATTTATAGTACATGATTTACCTTACATTGTTTTGCTATGTATGTTTACTTAGCATACTTAGTACATTGTTTTACTTTACATTTCTGCTATGTATGTTGACTGAGCATGCTAGCACATTGATTTACATAACTTTTCTGCTTTGTATGTTAACTTAGCATACTTAGTACATTGTTTTACATTACATTTTGTTGCATATGCTCATCCAGCATATGAACACATTATATTACATTTTGAACCGTTTGTAACTATTTGACTATGTGAACCGTTGTAACTATTTGACTATATGAACCGTTGTAACTATTTGAATATGTGAACCGTTGTAACCATTTGACTATGTGAACCGTTGTAACCATTTGATTATGTGAACCGTTTGTAACTGTTGAACCGTGTTAACCGTATTTGACCATACATAACCATTTCTACAATTGTTAAACAATACATTTTGGTGGTTGTTTGGGTAAATGATTTAAGTAACGAGGCGACGTGTAATACGATAAAAACATGGTGGATACGCCGCTGGTACTTCCTATATATAAGTGCTTTTATGGTATTACATATCGTAGCATTATTTAAACCATTTCAGTTTAGACATATTACATCTACAATACAATCTTCACATAAACATCGTTTTACAAATAACTTAACTTACACAGACTCTTTTTACTTGGTTATTCACTTAACCATACATTGTTCTTTTATACATATATATCATTTGGTTTATTTATCACTTTTCAAATGATTTATGAAAGGAACACTCAACAAGATTCATGGCTACTTTTTATTAAACAGTTTCTTTAAACTCAAGTCATGAATCCTATTTTCACAAAACCTATGTATCTCACAGGCATTTTTATGCTGACGTACCTATTTTCACATGTGTTTTCAGGAGCTGTTGCATAGGATGATCGAGACACACTTAGGCGGACCTGTGCCTTAGTGACTTAAAACGAAGCAAGAACTAGTTAAATATTGTTATGTACTCTTTGTTTCTTGTTTAAGACAATGTAACTCTCTTGATTGATAAATAAAACGTAACTTTAATTTTCATGGTTGTGAAACAATTAATTCTGTTACAACACTCCCCGACGTTTTCGCCACGTTTCGTTGTTTTACGTGGTCGGGGTGTGACAGAAAAGTTGTACAACTTTGGGGTCACTTCTTAATAAACTGTCTGATGTCTTTCAACGCCACCCTTCGAATCCTTATGCCCGAACCCTCATCCCCAACTTTGTTGGTTGGAGTAATAAGGATGGGAGAAAGGTATGAATGAAATTGGGCTTCTTTTGGCTCTGACTTGTCTTGCAGTGTTATGTCTTCATCTCGGTTCAAACATTTAGTTTCTTGCTCCGGAAGATCTATAACCTCTTCCACCACATCACCATCAACTATGGCACCATTAGTCAACATTTCTCGGTCTCTTCTTATTCGAGCCAACTCCTTAGATAGTTGACCGACCTGAATAACCAGGGCCTCAAATGATTTATCTCTTAGCTCGTCTTCCTTTTTCATTTCTATCATCATGTCCATGATTGCATCAAGCTTAGAGTTTACTAAATCTTGAGGCTCCTCGTATATTGGTTGAGGGTATTCATGATAGTAATCATCATACTCCTCCCGGTAACTTGAGAAATGTGGCAATTCGGGTTCATAGTTGTTGTAACCCCGCTCTTGCTCATAATAGTAATCCATATCTGAATAGTAGTATTCTTGATAATTTGGTGGTGGTGGTTCAACGTATGGATAATGTGAAGATGGACCATTGAGATCTTCGTAATCCGTTGTGAATTCAGGATCGGATTGAATTTTTGACCATTGAATGCGAACCGACATGTAATATGTGCGGAATCCAATCACGTGCGTTGATAAAAGACAAAGATGTAAATATAACTATTTTCCTTTACTGATTTGACAACGTTTACACCATGAAAACAAACGGGCAGAGCTTCGCCTCAAAGTTACCCAAAAGATGCAAATGACAAGGCCCTAAACATCTATTTATAGGCATCCTCCATCTGGATAACCTACTAGCGGATGAACTCCATCCGGACGGATGGGTCTCCATCCGGACGGATGGATATAACCAACAATATAAATCTTCCGGATGAATCATCCATTCGTAAGGACCTAATGTCCATCCGTACGGATGGACTTCTACATGTACTAGCTTTGTCTTTTTCCCATTTCAGTACAGGTCTTGTGACATCTGTTTCAGCTACGATACGTGATTGACGCAAGCGATAGACATATGCATTCACAGACTCCGCCTTGGATATTGTTGCAGTCAATCTCGTAGCTTTCTATCTCTCTCTGAGTTTTCTGTAAGTCTTTGACATTGTCAGCAACCACAGACTCCCTCTTTACTCTAACTATGCTCCCCATTTCGACTAATTCCTCCGTCAGGCTCCCCCTTGCTTTAAGCTTCCATACTTTCAGCTGCTAGGATCATCACTTGGCTTTACAAGCTCCCCCTTACTTTGAGCTCGTCTTCAGACTTCCCCCTTAAGTTCTGCTCTAGGGGTCATAGTCTTGCTTAACATCTGGAAATCTCAAACTTTTGTAAGACATTTGACAATTTAAGATCAAAAACCTAGCTCTAAACATTTATCATGAATAAGCTGGAGCATTTCAAATATGTGACAGTAAAAACTTTTTAGGATTTCTCGGGAATAATGATCCGGCACTTAAAATATTTTTTTAATCGAGAACCTGTCTCTATTTCACAAATGTAACAATATGAATTTATCTAGGATTACCTGACTCCACTCCCCCTATCAAATGACTTTATAAATTTGACAGTTTAAAGCATCCAAAACCTCACAAACAATCTTCCAAGTCTAACTTAATGACCTTGGAGATTTCAAAAACTATATTTGATTTTTTGTTTAAAAACCTCAAGTTTCAAATTAATGAACTTGTTTATTTTCAGAAACACGATCGGCATACTTAGATTTTGAAACTCAGCATTCAGACATCGGTTGTCGAAAATAACATAGAAACAAAATCTTTTTGTATTTTTCTGAAACATAAAGCAGTAAAGAAATATTTACATACAATATTTTTGTTTGAGTTCATGTCAGAGGATCATATCAGTTTTTGACAAATCACTAGCACCGTTGAGCTAGAATCACTTTAAGTTCTAAACGATTCACTTAGATTGTCAGTATACTAATCCACTTAAATTTTCACACGAAGTTCAACTGATTCGGGATACGAGATTAGTGTTTTAAGAACTTAAACTTATTCGTGTGTCCCACCTCAGAATATACTCCTGTATCAAGATTCCCTAGATTCAGTCTTACATGTGAATATACTATACTGATATCTGTTCTCTGGGTTAGTGCGAGATCTTGAGAGCTCAGGTATGAACTATCGTTCAGTCAAAAAGATGAAGGCTCGACTTGAGGTGTGTCCCAATTAGGGATCTTCTTTACAACTGCACTTGATTCATATCTTTCGATATTTTTCAATTTTTATGTAAAGGGTAAGCTTTAAGCGCATAAAGTATTATACGAGGTCTAGGCCATTGCTTCCGCAATATCAGAAGACCAGGTATAATACCCCAGATATCAAACAGTATAAAAATCTAGTATCTCAGAATCAGGCAATCTCTCAAACAAGATTTCGGGGGTTACCCATATATCCGAGAGATGTTCCCCACGAGATAAGTAAGTATAGATATTTAGGTTTATATCTCGAAATCAATATACTAAATGTGTAGAAAGCTACTCGCATATCATCAGTGAGACCGTTTATCACATTTTAACTTTCCATTTCTTTAGCGTACTGTGACTGTCTACTGATGTACTATCATTTCCTCTTTTTACACAAAAACTCGTTTTTAAATTTTCTCATGTTTTTGTCGTTTTTCAAATGTTTTTGTATTTTCTAAAATTCCTACCCCCCCTAAAAATTCAAAACATTTTAAGAAAATTTGACAACCCAATGCAGATAGCTTCATCTCGCCATCAATTTTCTGCTTCGCATGCTCTGTTTTGCAGAAAATACCCCCATGATTTACAACACACTGATTTTTAACAATGATAAACCATTTTCAATTGTGAAATAATCATGTTTGTTCCGCCGTGAGGGTTTCGGCATATTCAATCAAAACATCTTTTTTGATTTTTTTTAATTTTTGATAAAATTTAAAAACAAACATATTTTTTCATTTTTCAATTTTTAACAAAGTAAAAACATATTTTTGGTTTTTAAATTTTCTATTTTTAGGGTTTTTGAAATATGGTTTATTTATGTACAAAAACGAACAAACTCCCTGTTTCTCAGTTGCAGGGATCAACAACCTCCTCCTCTTGTGCCAGGCTGCTCCGATACTCCTCTAGTTGACATTCAGTTGTCTTTCGAGAGCACCTGCACATTCAAATAATTCGATCATTTGAACAATGCAACCCAAGCCTGTTTAGACTCAGGTAGCTGAACATACATCTTTCCAGGTAAAATGGATACTTTCGTTTGTTCTTTTCAAAAACATTTTCTTTAATTTTCTCATCAACATAAACCTTTTGTTGCTTGACCGCCCAGATTTGACCTTTTGAAGCATTCCTTTTATAAAATCATGATTCATTTTGACTATTTTGATTTTGATCAACAACTTTTGGTTTCCAAAACTATTTTGGTTTTGTTGCATCAACATTTGTTTTCCAACTTTCTGTTGTTCTAAATCTGGGTGTCACTTGTTTCTAAGTTTGTTGTGATTCAGCATTTGACATTTTTGGCCTACAAGTTTGTTTTGATCCAAACTTGGTTTATTTCTGATTCACAACATCAGACTTCTTTTTCTCAACACCAACAGGCTTCGGATTTGGACACTTGCGAGCAAGATGTATAGTTTGATCACATTTGAAGCATGTTCTCTTTGAAACATCTTTAACTTGTTGTTGCTTTTTCTTTGGAGCATAGAACTCTTCATTAGACTGTCCCCTAAATTGGAGTTATTTCTCTTCTTCAGAACTTGTTCCGTGAACAAAGTTCATATTTTTTATGAAAATTTGGCTTTTCAAATGGTTTCTTTTGATTTTGTTTCTTTTTATAATCCAACCCGGCCTTCATGTTTTTCTTTTTGTAACTAGATTTGTTATAAAAAGTTCTCTTGCTCTTTCCAGCAAATTTTGAAATTTCAGTTTTCTCAATTTCTACCAATTTAAACACTTTATCAATCTTTTCCGAAATCACATTTTGAATCGGGAATTCAACATCTGAGAATAATTTATCCGATCCAATCATGGTATAAGCCAATCCTTTTGTAACATCATTCGTATTTTTCTCAGATTTTGAACTTTTCAGATAACTTACATGAAAACTACCCTCATTTTCATCCTGTGACTCAGACTTATATGTTTTGGTAGAATCATCTTGCAAAACACTTTCAACGACCTTACCTACCACCTCTGAATCACTCATATCATCAGATTTGGAATAGGGTACGTCAATATTATCTGGCAATTGATCAACCATGTTGAAAGCTTTTTCCACCTTTTCATCATCATAGAATGTGAACTTTTTCTCAAACGGTGGTGGAACCTGATGATATTCTGAGCCAATACCTTTCTTGTTTTTCTCAGAATCGTTATCATTCGGTTTTAGATTGAAAATACGTTCAAGAACATATGATGAAGCTTGATAACTATGTAACTTGTTATTATCTTGTTCTAAATCAGCCATTTTACGTTTAAGCTCAATAACCTCTTCAATATATGAATTTACAACTTGTTGTTTTATTTCATATTGTCGCTTAAGCGTATCTGATGTTTCAGAACAATGTTTCAATCTCGATTAAACAAGTTTCATTTGACTTTTCACATATGACTCTTTAGCAATATGATATGCAAGTTTTATTGAATCATATTCTTTTTTCATTTCTTGAACTGCATTATCTTTTTGAAAACACTCTTTAGTCATTGCTAAACACTTTTCTTTCAAAATTTCATTTTCTTTTTCTAAACTCTTACATTTATGTGTTAATTTTCATCATTATCTTTTAAAATCTTTTCATTTTCAAACATTTCTTTACATTTATCTTTGAAAACGTTTTCAATTTTAGAAAATTCCATGTCTCTTGTTCTGAACTTTTCATCTTTTTCAGTACAAGCACTACACGTTTCCATGCATTTCTTGCACGGTTTAACAGTTATATTTAAAACTTTAGAAGATTCAGTTGAAATATTTACCTTAGTAGTTGGCACTTTGGCTTTTTCTGCTGTCTGTTTCAAATTATCTTTCTTCTCCTATTATTCCTCAGCACCAGCTTCACTAGCACCAACCACACCAACCACACCAACCGACCTTTCCAACTTCTCATCAGCTTTTTCTCTCTTCTTCAGATTCTCTTCATTCTGCTGTTTTTTAGTAACAGCTTCTTCTGTTGGCTTCTGTTCTTCTTTCACCTCTTCATTTTTTTCTTCTGCAATCTTCTTCAATTCATCAACCAAACTTTCAACATTTTTCTTCATCCTCTCTTCATCTCTCTGTCTTAGACTTGCAGTCATGACATCCCTGATGATCTTATCCAGCTTTTTAACATAATTTTTATCTTTTTTAACATTTGAATAGTATTCGCCGGACAAAGGGATTACAGCAAGAACATCGTTATACACCACTTTGCTTGGATGGACAACCGGTTCTCCTTTGCTATTGATGTAACACTCTTGCTTCTTGTCCCATCTTCGATAATTCCCAGCTTCTTCAAATTCTTTCTCCATTTCTTCGATTCTGTAATCTACAATACATCTTTCTCTGTATGTTTTCTCTTTTAGAATCTCTTCTTTTGTTCTCTCTTTTACCTCAACAACCAATGCTCTTTTATCTTCATTCGGTATATATTTTCTCTAGTTAAATCCTTCATCATCTTGAAACATATATTTATAGAACTAGCCTCACGAATCATCAGCATACCTTGTTTCTTCTCTGTAGATGACCCTTCAGCAATCTGCTTTTGATCCGACTTTGACGATTGATCACTATTTCGATGATAAATAGCTTTGTTATAATAGTCACCATGAAACGGATTTGCGTGATCAGCTACTTCTCGGTTGACACACTCTCGTTTGAAATGACCTTTCTGTTTACATCGAAAGCATGTAACCTTTGACTTATCAAATCCCAGATTTGTATTTGAACCTTCAAGACATTGCCTACCTGTTATCTCCATGAACCGTTGCGCTCTTCTAATGCCACTAGCTAAACACCATCTAATGTCAATAAGCTCCATCTCCTCCGGATCTATCTGGTCATAGTCTTCTTTTGTCATTTCGGGGTTTCCGATTCTCCCCGCCACCAGACTCTCATATGACTCCATAAAATTGATGCTAAGAAACTCATCTGTTGTTTAGCAGCATTGATACTCATTATCGGAGAATTTTTCAACTTTAATGCAATGTTGCAATGAATCTCTTCAGGTTCTTCTGCATTTGAAGCGGTTGAAGAAGAATGATATCCCAGATTGTAGCTTGAAGAACTTTTCTGAGAGTCTGTCGAATTTTCGACACTGAAAGCTTTATCAATTTTTGGTGACTGATTAGTCTGCAATGAAGGTACATTTCCCCTTTAGTAAAGACCCACATTCTGCTGATACGAGGAATTGCTCATTTTGCTTTGTTTCTGCAGTTCAAGATCATGACTCTCAATTTTCTCTATCAAAGTATCCAAAGTAATTTCATCGAACAAAACACCATTTTTCAATATAAACACAAATGTTTGCCAATGATCAGCACGTGGTAAAGCTTTGATGATTTTGTCAATGATTTCTTCACCTGTTTTGACTATTCCATACCTATCAAGTTCAATTTTAAGGTGACAAAACCTCTCAATCATTTGTCTCACATATTCACCTTTTATACCATCAAATAAATCGAACTCCTTTTTAAGCAATGATATTTTATTCTTTTTAATCTGCTTTCCACCCTCAGCTTTCACTCTTAATGCTTCCCACACAGATTTTGATGACCCATCATGATTAAGCAATGCAAAAATGTCATCTCTGATCGACTGTTGGATTAAGGCAATCATTCTTTGTTCATAAGAAAAATTCTTTTTGTCGTCAACTGATAAACTTTTAAGTGGAATTTCTTCATTTTTATCATTTACCGGTATCCTATACCAAAATTCCATACAAAACCAACTCTCATGCGCATAAGCTTTTGCCTTTTAATAAATCTTTCTTTCCCCAAGTGTAATCTTCAACACTATCAAGTTTTGGTGGTTTTGAGTTAGTTCCATAAAAATTATCATGATTAATATTTTCAGTTATAGCTTTCGAAATGCTTTTTGGTGCAACAGTTGAAGTTTTGGAAGACTCTGAAGTATAAGCTTTGTAGAACGTGTTATAAAATAGGTGTGCGTGAAGCGTGTTATGATTTTATTAATATTTTAAGCCCATTTTACGCATTAGTCAAGTTTTAAATTTAT
>JARYGA010031998.1:0-34983 GCA_030545235.1 Helianthus tuberosus
TAAAAAAATGACTAAGTGTTTTTCCACTAGCTCGTTACCCCTTTTAAAATAGAAATTTAACTACCAAACTAACTATCCGACTTTTGTGCCAAGCCCCCACGTTCTCCATAACGTCCATTTTTAGCTAAGCACGTGCAGAATAGTTTGGGAATATTCTCCAGGAATGTCGCCAAGACTTGGTCAAGCTGGTTATACATGCGAGATAGTACAAAACATAAGTAAACAATCGTCAGTACGAGGATCCTTAAAGTGATCCATGATCCTGATCCTGAAGCTCTTCTGAGGATCACCACCTGTCACAGAAGTAAGGATCACTAGTTAGGATAACGAATAAGGATCACTAATTGTTGGAAAATCCTCCCCTAACAACTGGGACCCATTATCACAAATGATTTCAGCTGGTACCCCAAACCTGGTCAGGATATTCCTCTTTATGAAGGATATTACTTCTTGGTCTCTAACTTGAACAAATGCTTCAGCTTCAACCCACTTAGAGAAATAATCCGTCATTGCTAGCATAAAGACTTTTCCTCCCGGAGCATTTGGTAACTTCCCTACTATATCCATCCCCCATTTCATGAATGGCCAAGGGGAAGCTACAGGATATAGTGGTTCAGCTGGTTGATGTAGTATGTTACTATGCCTTTGACATGCATCACACCTTCGAGCATATTCTGCAGCATCTTTCCTCATCGTTGGCCAATAATATCCTGTCCTTAATACTTTCGAGAACAATGATCTGTCCCCAGTGTGGTTACCACAATCCCCTTCATGTATATCCTGAAGTACTTCTTTGGCTTCAGGATCCTCCAAGCACCTCAAATATGGTCCTGCAAGAGATTTCTTGTATAAAACATTATTTATAATAGTGAATCGTGATACCTTCATCCTAAATGCCTTAAGATTTTCATCTCCGGGGATGTGTCCTTCCTTGAGATATCTCATGATTGGAGCCGTCCAGGATTTAGGATCCTTTTCAGGATACTCTGCTCCAGGATCCTGAATACCCGCTACTCCTTTATCCTGAGGATTCGTTGCAGGATACAAGATATGTAATATTGGTATTTGGGTCCCCTCTGGTATCCTGATCGATGATCCTAGATTTGCTAAGGCATCTGCTTCAGCATTATCCTCCCTTGGTACCTGTTCAAGTGTAAAAACATCGAAATATCCTGCTAATTTTTTGAGAATATCGAGGTATTAGATTAATTTCTCACCCTTAACTGCATAGGATCCATTAAAATGGTTAGTAATTAACAAGGAGTCAACATATACTTGCAAATTCTTGATACTCATATTCTTAGCCAATTCTAATCCTGCAATTAAAGCCTCATACTCTGCTTCATTATTAGTAGCAGGGAATTCACACCTAATAGCCTGGGGTAATATGTCCCCTTGTGGCGATTTTAGTAGTATTCCCAATCCTGCCCCTCTTACATTAGATGCACCATCAGTATATAACGTCCAGGATCCTGAGGATTCTCCTAACTGTTGGACTTCTAGGTCTACCTCATCCTGAATGTCACTACTGAAATCAGCCACAAAGTCAGCTAAAGCCTGAGACTTTATGGCATTTCTAGGTTCATATACTAAATCATAAGCACTCAACTTTACTGACCATTTGGCCATCCTGCCTGACATCTCTGGTTTCCTAAGCACATTTTTGACAGGATAATTTGTTTTAACATGAATCCTATGTGTCTCAAAGTAATGTCTAAGCTTCGTTGATGCCATAACTAATGCTAGTATCAATTTTTCTAAATGAGAATACCTAGTTTCAGCATTTAACAAACTTTTACTAACATAATAAACAAGATATTACTGACCTTCATGATCCTTTATAAGGACGGCACTTACAGCATTTCCTGATACTGTGAGGTATAGGGATAATGGTTCACCATTCTCAGGCTTCATCAGTAGAGGTACAGTTGAAAGATATTGCTTCAAATCCTGCAGAGCTGCTTCATGCTTCTCACCCCATTCGAATTTCTTATTCTTCTTCAGGATATCATAAAACTCTTTGCGTTTCTCTGAGGATCTTGAAATAAATCTGTTTAATGCTGCCACTCGCCCTGTTAATCGTTGAACATCCTTCATATTTGAGGGTGATTTAATATCCAAGATGGCTTTAATCTGCTCCGGGCTCGCCTCTATTCCTCTTTTGGTCACCATATATCCTAGAAATTTTCCTGCCCCCACTCCGAAATGACACTTAGTAGGATTTAGCTTCATGTTATATTGATCCAGGATATCAAATGCTCCTTTAATATCCTGGAGGTGATCCTGAGCTTTCCTTGATTTTACCACCATATCGTCAATGTATACCTCCACGGTGTCCCCCAGCTTGTCTTTGAACATCATATTTACCAATCTCTGGTATGTTGCACCTGCATTTTTCAAACCAAAAGGCATAGCCGTATAACAATAAATACCTGTTGGTGTCATGAAGGCAGTATCCTCCTGGTCAGAAGGCTCCATTTGAATCTGCTGAAATCCTGAGGATGCATCCATGAAGGTTAACATTTCATGCCCGGCAGTAGCATCCACCATTGCATCAATGTGAAGAAGAGGAAATGGGTCTTTAGGACAAGCCTTGTTCAAGTCTGTGTAGTCTACACAGACTCTCCATTTCCCATTTTTCTTCTATACCACGACTACGTTTGCTAGCCATCTTGGAAACTTGACTTCTCTGATCATCCTGGACTTCAACAATCTTTCAACCTCCTCTTGGATAATCGTATTCCGCTCAGGAGCAAATTTTCTTCTTTTTTGCTGAACAGGCTTGAATGATCTGTCAATTCCAAGTTTGTGAGTGATAATGTCTTTCGGTATACCTGTCATATCCTCATGCTTCCATGCAAACGTTGACATCCTGCATTTCAAAAAGTTAGTTAACTGCTCTTCAATATCCTGAGGGATATTGGTTCCTACGAGCACCGAGATATCAGGATTATCCTGATCCAGGATAATTTTCTTCACATCCTGCTCTGAATCCTCCACGATATCCTGGGCCCGCATCTTTAATTGCTATGCTGCACTAGGCTTGGTTGAGGATTTCATCGAGGATGAGTAGCATTCTTTCGCCTCCTACTGATCACTATTAACCTTGATAACTCCCCAAGGGGTAGGGATCTTGATGCATTGGTGATATGTTGATGGCACGGCCTTCATATCGTGAATCCATGGTCTTCCCAGTATGATGTTATAGCAGGATAGAGAATCCATCACATAGAAACGTTGTATCGAGTTGACTCCTTCAACATATACTGGTAACTTTATCTCTCCCACTGTGTTCCTAGCCTCTCCACTGAACCCAACAAGCACGGTGGACTTCGAAGTGATATCCATCGGAGATACATTCATTCTCTTCAGAGTCTCTAGTTGGATTATGTTGACGGAGCTGCCATTATCAACCAATATCCTGCGTACAAAATGGTTAGCCACATATAATGTTATTACCAGAGCATCATGGTGAGGATCCTGGACAGTATCCCTGTCATCAGCATCAAATGTGATCACTTTGTCAGTTGTGAGGGTAGTCATCCTGACAGGTTTGTCTCCCCTTTCGGCCTTAGCTTCTTTTGCATGTCTCTTCGCCGCCGAATACGAAGTCCCACAAATATCGGATCCTCCCGAAATAAAGTTGATTATCTTGGCGTCCGCGGGAGGTGACGCTGCTCGCTCAGGATCCTTCTCAGTATCCTGACCCTTATTCTTCTTTCTTCCTAAGAGATCTTTCAGATATCCCTTGCTTAGAAGATAGCTTATTTCTTTTCTTAGAGCAATGCAATCCTCAGTTACATGTCCGAAATCTTCGTGGAAGGCACACCATTTTGACTTATCTTTCCAATCGGCTTTTTGTTGATTCTTTCGAGGCCACCTAGCCTTGTCTCCTAAACCCTGCATGGCGTACATCAATTCAGGAATGTTAACAGAAAAGCAATATTCAGATAATTCAGGATATTCTTCAGGATCCTCGTCTTCGATAGCATTCACTTTCTTGTTTTCATTTCTACCATATGGCTTAGAGCGATATGGCTTAAATGAGGATTCTGACTTCCTGTTAGTTGACTCATAGGTGTTGGATGAGTTCATCCTCTCTTGCATCTTTCTGTCATCCTCCAATCGAATATATCTTAGGGCCCTGTTTCGAGCTTCAACCAAGTTCCTGCATGGGTTCATTACAAGGTCTTGGTAAAATTAAGAATCTTTTTGCAGCCCCATCTTGAAAGCTTGCACAGCTGTTGCAACATCAAGATGTGGAATGTCTAAGGATTCGCGGCTGAACTTGTTCACATAATCCCTTAGGGATTCTTGAGGCCCCTGTGTTATCCTGTAGAGGTCACTTGTTAGTTTTTCAAAGCTTCTACTACAAGAAAACTGACTATTAAATAAATTCACTAGGTGAGCAAATGATGTAATCGAATGAGGAGGAACATTTAGGAGCCATTTCAAGGCTGATCCTGTTAAGGTAGAACCAAAACCCTTGCACAAGCATGCTTCCTTGAGCTCCGGAGGGATAGGGTTAATCTCCATTCTTTCCCTATACTGGGCAATATGCTCTTCAGGATCCGTAGTTCCATCATAAAGCTTCATGTTGGGGGTTTGAAATCTCTTTGGAATCTCAGCATCACAGATAGGATATGCAAAGCGAGATATCATGTGGTTGTCTTGGGACACTTCCGGGATTGGCTGGACCACTCCAGGTACACTGGATATCATGTCCTTCAACTTCTGAAGCTCCCTAGTAAATGCTGATGTTACACCTGTATCCTGCAAAGGTCCACTATTGTTAGCAGCATGAGTATTATTATTATTTGACACGTTACCCGTCTGAGGATTCTGCCCATATCCTGAGCTTCTCATGGTTGACATCCTGTCCGAGGAGGGTATTTCAGGAGTATGATTCTGAGGAAGGCTGGGCACAATATTCCCCCTATTATCCTCAGTGTACACAGCCGAACTGAAGTTCAAAGTTCTGGGTTGTAATGGAGTGACGATATCCTCAGCAGATCTGCTCGAGCAAGACTTCAGGAGTTGTATTTCCCTCAACAGCATTTGGTTTGTTTCCTGTTGCTGCCTCATTTGTTCCTGCACACTTCCAAATAAGGTTAGAATTTCATCATTAGAAGCTAAAATGGGAGCAGATCCCTGAATACTCCGAGTAGGGATAATATCCTGAGGTTGTGAAGAAGATTGCATCCTTGGAGGAGGTGGTGGAAGCACCGGACCAGTAGTAGCAGAAGTTGTAGCAGACACAGTGGAGGAGCTCATGTTTGATCTTGAGGCCATTGTAAACAATGTGGCAAAAAGTTTTGAAAATAGAAAACCGATTAACGATTTCACAAAGATTTGTAGTAAAGAGAGCACCACTTGCCCCACGGTGGGCGCCAAATTGTTTTGGTCAAAAATTACCGAAGCAATTAAGTGATCAAATTAGTTAAGTGAGATAGTGTGCTAAAAAGTGTGTTGAAAATATGTTGGTTAAGTTATTTGGAAAAACAGTATTCAGGATACGGCTCAGGATATTGAGCTGTATCTACGATCAAACAATGAGCAAAAAGTAAAGGGGGTGACACGAGATATACGAGGAGAGCCCTTGATCAATCTAGATCACCGGCATAAAACCTCGGGAGCTGATAATCGCAGCTGCCTTGTTCTCATTATTGCTTTAAACGTCAGGATACAGTGCAGGATATTGACCAGATCGCTAAGTGTTACAACGCTTTTGTGCGAAAGTGAAAATTGCTAGAGAACAAGTGTAAGAGTGTAGTGAGTGTTGATGTGATGTCCTATTCGATCTGATATACCCACCTATTTATAGTAACGAATTACAAACAAAAATTCCTATAAATATGGGATGCTCCGAATATTCCATTCCTAACGTTGTTGACCGAGTAATGCGGCTTCAACGTCTTTATTTGAACGTCTTGGACCGAGTCTTCCGCGGAATGAGTCCTTGTGAACGTTGCTAGCTTCTAACCCGCGTACCTGCACATAATCTGTTAGTGATCCTGAGGATACCATTCAGGATGTTACCAATATCCTGAATCAGCATCCCGGATGTGAACAGATATCATATAACCAAGATATAACCCAAGATATTTCTCAGGATATGGGCTCAGAATTTCACCCATAACATCCATCACCCGAGGTTTTTTATGCCGGAGATCAACTCTTGATCAAGGGCTTTTTCCTCGTATAAATCCTTGTGTTGCCTCTTTATTTGATTTGCAAGTTGTTCATACAATTGTTCATAGATTCAAGCATCACACCTCACAACAAAAGATTTGGTTGCATTATCCTTGCTTGATTTTTGACCAAAACAAAACCAAAAGCACAACTTTTGATATGTTAATAATATAACCTTCTTTTGGCTTTATTTCTGTTGTTATTCCTTTATTGCTTAAATTTTATTTATGAAAACAGTTTTGTTTGAACATTCTTGGGAACATATTGTAAGAGTATCCTGAGAGATATCCTGCTCAGGATACTACCACATAACTTATAAAACTCAAGTTATCCAAATAAAAAGGAGAGACCATACCAAATATTCCTAGAGAGTCAATCCCAATCTTCAATCATAGGAATGTCCCCAGTGCACACTTATAAGTTTGAATCCATCCTTTAAATTGTATAATATATGTCCCATGTGTTCAACATATTTTAAAACTTAGGAATGTAAACATAGTCGTACTTTAGCTTTACTGAATAAATCCTGAATATCCTGGGATAAACCCTCAATATCCTGGGGATAAACCCTGATTTTCATGCGCTACAGGCGAGAGTGTACAAACTCCAAGACTTAGAAAGGTGAAAACCTTTAAACCTTAGAGAGTATGAAAATACCCTTTCATGAGAGAGGGTGATCAATCCTCATATACCTTTAGGATCCAGGATATTGCCAATAGTAACGAAATTGTCAGCCACTTTTACATGAACTGGTCCCGCTACCTTGAATTATCCCTAGATAACTTGCGCTCCAGGCGGGGTGTTTAAACCCAATTCGTAAGAAAGGTGAATACCTTTAAACCTTTGAAGGGATTAGAATCCCTTATACGTGAGAGAGGGGGCCAATCCTCTAATCCTTCGAGATATCCTGAGCGTATATCCTGAGGCATATTCTGCAAAACAATCTTAAACTAAGGTGGGTGTTAGCTTGGCTAACACCCCTCCGATGCTTAAGTCAGTATTGGGTTCAAGATAATAAACAAATTCAAATATATTTAAAAGAGGTAGAATACATACCATTCTGAGATAGAAATTAAATTCTATTCTTACTTGAAATAGAGCTTTAAGTGTATAGCATTCCAGGATCTTGGTAGTATATCCCCTTCCATACTCCTGAGTCGGTATGCTCCTTTTCCTGATTCTGATTCAACCTCATATGGTCCTTCCCACTTTGGAGCCAACTTTCCATCGGCAGGATTAGTGGTATTTTGAAAAGCCTTTCTTAATACCCAATCACCAACTTGAAATCTTCTAGTCCTTATATTCTTGTTATATGCTCTAGATATCCTTTGTTGATATGCTGCCATCCTTAGCCTTGCTGCATCTCTTGTTTCGTCTACAGTGTCCAAATCTTGGCACAAAGCTTCAGGATTCTGCTCAGGATCCCGGAGGATAGATCTTGCCGTAGGTATCACCATTTCTGTTGGGATCACTGCTTCTGCTCCAAATACCAAGGAAAACGGGGTTTGGCCAGTTGCATTTTTTACCGTTGATCTATTAGCCCACAAAACAAAGGGTAGTTCTTCTGCCCATCTTCCTTTCTTAGCTCCTAATCTCTTCTTCAAGTTGTTGACGATTATCTTGTTCGAGGATTCAGCTTGTCCATTTGCTTGAGGATGTACCGGACTAGATGTGATCATTTTGATTCCCCAACTCTTGCAAAAGTCAGTAGTCCTCTTGCTTATAAACTGGGATCCATTGTCACAAATGATTTCAGCTGGTACTCCAAACCTGGTCAGGATATCCTGAGGTTGTGAAGAAGCTTGCATCCTTGGAAGAGGTGGTGGAAGCACCGAACCAGTAGTAGCAAAAGTTGTAGCAGACACGGTGGAGGAGCTCATGTTTGATCTCGAGGCCATTGTAAATAGTGTGGCAAAAAGTTTTGAGAATAGAAAACCAAGTAACGATTTCTCAAAAGTTTTTAGTAAAGATAGCACCACTTGCCCCACGGTGGGCGCCAAATTGTTTTGGTCAAAAATTAGCGAAGCAATTAAGTGATCAAATTAGTCAAGTGAGGTAGTGTGCTAAGAAAGTGTGTTGAAAATATGTTGATTAAGTTGTTTGCAAAAAAAATTTCAAGATATGGCTCAGGATATTGAGCTGTATCTACGATCAAACTATGAGCAAAAAGTAAAGGGGGTGACACGAGATATACGAGGAAAGCCCTTGATCAATCTAGATCGCCAGAACAAAACCTCGGGAGCTGATAATCGCAGCTGCCTTGTTCTTCTTATTGCTTTAAACGTCAGGATACAGTGCAGGATATTGATCAGATCGCTAAGTGTTACAATGCTTTTTGTGAAAGTGAAAGTTGCGAGAGAGGAAAGTGTGAGAGAGCAGTGAGTGTTGTTGTGTCCTATTCGATCTGATTTATCCAATTATTTATAGCTAAGAAATATAAACAAAAACTCCTATAAATGGGGGATGCTTCTGAATATTCCATAGTTAACGTTATGGACCGAGTAAAGCGGCTTCAACGTCTTCCTTTGAACGACTTAGACCCAGTCTTCCTCCTCACGAACGTTACCAGCTTGGACTCATACTCCTGCACATAATTCGTTAGTAATCCTCGGGATACCATTCAGGATGTTACCAATATCCGGAATCAGCATCCCAGACATGAACATATATCATACAAGCAAGATATAATTTAAGATATTATCCAGGATTTGAGCTCAGAATTTCACCCATAACATCATCGATGTACACCTCCATGGTGTCCCCCAGCTTGTCTTTAAACATCATGTTCACCAATCTTTGGTATGTTGCACCTGCATTTTTTAAACCAAAAGGCATAGGAGTATAACAATAAATACTTGTCGGTGTCATGAAAGCAGTATCCTCCTGATCTGAGGGTTCCATTTGGATCTGCTGGAATCCTGAGGAGGCATCCATGAAGGTTAACATCTCGTGGCCAGCAGTAATATCTACCATTGAATCAATATGAGGTAGAGGAAATGGATCTTTGGGACAAGCTTTGTTCAAGTCTGTGTAATCTACACAGACTCTCCATTTCCCGTTTTTCTTTTGCACCGCAACTACATTTTCCAGCCATTTGGGAAATTTCACTTCCCTAATCATCTTGCTCTTTAATAATCTTTCAACTTCTTCCTGAATGATTGCGTTCCGTTCTGGAGCAAACTTCCTTTGTTTCAGTTGGACAGGCTTGAAAGACCTATCAATTCCGAGCTTGTGAGTTATAATATCCTTGGAAATACCTGTCATGTCCTCATGTTTCCACGCGAATGTTGACATCCTGCATTTCAAAAAGTTAGTCAATTGGTTTTCAATATCCTGAGGAATATTGGTTCCCACGAGCACCGAGATATCCAGATTATCCTGATCCAGGATAACTTTCTTTACATCCTGTTCTGAAGCCTCCATGATATCCTGGCCTCGCATCTTTAATTGCTATGTTACACTAGGCTTTGTCGAGGATTTCATCGAAGAAGAATAACACTCCTTTGCTTCCTGCTGATCACTTTCCACCTTGACTACTCCCCAAGGGGTAGGGATCTTGATGCATTGATGATAGGTTGACGACACAACTTTCATATCATGGATACAAGGCCTACCTAATATAATATTATAGCAGGATAAGGAGTCCATGACACAAAAGCGCTGCATTGAGTTGACCCCTTCAACATACACGGGCAACTTTATCTCCCCTACGGTATTCCAGACTTCTCCACTAAAACCAACAAGCACAATGGATTTTGAAGGTATATCCATTGGGGATACATTCATCCTCTTTAACGTTTCCAGCTGAATTATGTTGACAGAGCTGCCATTATCCACCAGTATCTTGCGCACAAAATGGTTAGCAACATATAACGTTATTACCAAAGCATCATGATGAGGATCCTGGACAGTATCCCTATCATCGTTGTCGAACGTGATCACTTTATCAGTCGTGAGGGTCGACATCCTGGTTGGCTTATCTCCCCTTTCGGCCTTAGCCTCATTTGCATGTCGTTTGGATGCAGAATAAGAAGTTCCGCAAATATCGGACCCTCCTGAAATAAAGTTAATTATCTTGGCATCCGCGTGAGGTGATACTGCTCGTTCAGGATCCTTCTCAGTATCCTGGCCCTTATTCTTCTTTCTGCCTAGAAGATCCTTCAGATATCCTTTGCTCAGCAGGTAGCTTATTTCCTTCCTTAGGGCTATGCAATCCTCAGTAACATGTCCGAAATCCTCATGGAAGGCACACCACTTAGATTTATCCTTCCAATCATCCTTTTGTTGGTTCTTTCTGGGCCATCTTGCTTTATCTCCCAAGCCCTGCATAGCATACATTAGTTCAGGTATATTAACAGAAAAACAATATTCTGACAATTCAGGATACTCCTCAGGATCCTCGTCTTCAACAGTATTCACTTTCTTGCTGTCATTCCTGCCATAAGGCTTAGAGCGATACGGCTTGTATGAGGATTCTGACTTCCTGTTATTTGATTCATAGGTTGAGGATGAATTCATCCTCTCTTGCATCTTTTTGTCATCCTCCAGCCGAATATATCTTAAAGCCCTGTTCCGAGCTTCATCCAGATTCCTGCAGGGATTCATTACAGGATCCTGGTAAAATTAAGAATCTTTTTGCAACCCCATCTTGAAAGCCTGCACAGCTGTTGCAACATCAAGATGTGGGATATCTAACGATTCCCGACTAAACTTGTTCACATAATCCCTCAAGGATTCCTGAGGTCCTTGGGTTATCCTATAAAGATCACTGGTTAGTTTCTCAAAACTTCGACTGCAAGAAAATTGACTATTAAATAAATTCACTAAATGAGCAAATGATGTAATTGAGTGAGGAGGAACGTTTAGGAGCCATTTTAAGGCTGGTGCTGTTAAGGTAGAACCAAAACCCTTGCATCCCTGTGGCTGTTTTGGGATACTTCTGGAATTGGCTGGACCACTCCAGCTACACTGGATATCATGTCCTTTAATTTCTGAAGCTCCCTAGAAAATGCTGATGTCATACATGCATCTTGCAAGGATCCAACACCATTAGTAGCAAGAGTATTATTATTATTAGATACGTTACCAGTCTGAGGATTCTGGCCATATCCTGAAGCATATCCGGAGCTTCTCACAGTTGACACCCTAACAGAAGAGGGGATCTCAGGAGTATGATTCTGAGAATGGCTAGGCACAATATTCCCCCTGTTATCCTCAGTATATACTGCAGAACTGAAGTTCAAGGCTCTAGGTTGCAAGGGAGTGACAGTATCCTCAGCGGGCCAGCTTGAGCTGGATTTCAAGAGTTGTATCTCTCTTATCAGCATCTGGTTGGTCTCCTGCTGCTGCCTCATCTGTTCCTGTACACTACCAAACAAATTTCGAATTTCTTCATTAGAAGCCAAAACAGGAGTAGATCCCTGAATATTGTGAGCGGGGATAACATCCTGAGGCAGTGAAGAGGCTTGGGTTCTCAGAGGAGGTGGTGGAAGCACCGAACCAATTGTTGTAGAGGTGGTAGCAGACATGGTGGAAGAGCTCATGTTTGATCTCGAGGCCATTGAAAATAGTGTAGCAAAAAGTTTTGAAAATAGAAAACCAAGTAATGATTTTGCAAAAGCTTTTAGTAGAAATAGCACCACTTGCCCCACGGTGGGCGCCAAATTGTTTTGGTCAAAAATTACCGAAGTAATTAAGTGATCAAATTAGTTTTGTGAGGTAGTGTGCTAGTAATACTTAGTGAAAAATATGTTGGTTAAGTTGTTAACAAAAACAGTTTCAGGATATAGCCCGAGGATATCAGACTATATCAATAATCAAACAATGAGCAAAAATGTAAAGGTTGACACGGGATGTACGAGGAAAGCCCTTGATCAATCTAGATCGCCGGCACAAAACCTCGGGAGCTGACAATAGTCGGCTGCCTTGTTCTTCTTATTGCTTGAATAACCAGGATACAATGCAGGATAATGCTCGGATCGAATCTAAGTGTTACAATGATTGTGAATTGTGAGTGTTAGTGTGTGTTTGCAGCTAGAAATGAGAGTGTACGAGTATGAGAGCTCGAAAGTGTGTGAATTCCTATGATCCGGCACTCCTATTTATAGTTACAAGAAATAACAAACTATGCTAAAAATCCGGGATATTCCCCTATTATTTCGGGATACTGAGAATATTACCTTCTGAACGTTAGGGGGCTTTTTCAACTCGTTCTCCACATGCATATTAATTATAAATCTGGGATTTAAGCTCCTATAACTGTTACAACATTAATAGCATTGAACAGCATCCGTAACTCCCATAAAATATGCCTTTCTTTAATGCTGACCGTAACAACAGCTATTCTTCTGCCATCAACGTCCTTATCCTAACCAATTTGAGCGGGTCTTCAGGATGACTTGGTCCTCATGAACGTTAGTCCCTTGTAACCAACGTTTACAAGAAATTGTTAGTAATAGTCAAGATACTGCCTCAGGATGTTACCAATATCCTGGTCTGGTATCCTGATCGTAATCAGCTATCATAAAATCAAGATATAGTGTCAGGATATGGGCTCAGAATTTCACCCATAACAATAACATACTAGCATTCATCGAATAACACGTATAACATGCGAGAGCGGTTAGCGTATAAAAAGTGTTTGCGTGGTGTGATCGATGTGATTTAATATATGTAACATATGTAACACCCAAAAGTGCTTAAAGCAAAAAGGGATCGAGTATACTCACAGATCGTGTTTAATAAATAAACACAGTCTTGGATTGAAGGGAGCACTTGAGAGTTAGCCTGATCAGAGAACAATAGAGTAAGCGTTGAATAGTGAGTTCAAAACTTACAAGAATCGCGAGGAATCGAGAGAAAATGGGCTGAGAATGCACTAGGTCGGAGGGAGCTATCACATCATGAACAGTGATCTGACAGGTGAGGTATTTATAGGTGAATAGGAGAGAAAGGCGGTGTAGGTGAGGTGAGTCGGAGGGCCTTTCGATCCGAGATGGCCATCCGATCGGATGGTCATCCGGACGGATGACCATTCGATCGAATGGTCATTCGATCGGATGGCTTAAGTGGGTTGGTTTTCGACTTTCGTTTCGTGCGTTGAGCGTTGCGTTGCGTTGCGAGTAAGCGATGCGATAGCATTACACATTAGTTACACAAATATCCTAATCAACCTAATAATCATACAAGTACACTGCATTTCGGGTTGCGATGCGATGTGATTGAGTTGCGATTGCGGTGCGAATAACATTCCAAAACATACAATAAGCACACACACGTAAAATAATATCCATAACCTGTAATTCGAGTTGCGATGCGATAGCGATGTGATTGCGTTTAGTAGATTAGCGTTTAATTACGTTTATCGCATTGTTACTTCACATATTAATAATTCAAACAACAAAATAGCGTCAACCAAAGTGTCAATTATCGAGTCAATGAGTACAAGCAATGATTAAGTCAGAAATGACAGATCTGATTAGCAACCTTTTCTTCCTTTGACTTTGACTTATACTTTGACTTTGACTTAAAAAGTCAGGCTGTTACAGCCTCCCCTACTTTAGGAAATTTCGTCCCGAAATTTTAAGCGCAGACGTAACGAATAGTTGTGGATATTTTGCCTTCATATCACTCTCGAGTTCCCAGGTGAACTCGGCGTCGCGTTTGCCTTCCCAACGAACCTTCACTATGGGAATGCGTGAGCGTCGGAGTTTCTTGGTTTCTCGGTCCATGATCTCGACTGGCTTTTCCACGAAGTGTAGGGTTTCGCTCACTTGTAGATCCTCAAGAAGGACATGTAAATTCTGGTCGGCTAGGCACTTTTTGAGGTTTGAAACGTGGAAAGTCGGATGTACGTTGCTCAGTTCCTCCGGTAATTCGAGTCTGTAGGACACTTTGCCAATTCTTTCCAAAATCTTAAAGGGTCTAACATATCGAGGCGCTAGCTTTCCTTTCTTGTCGAATCGGACCACCCCCCTTCCAAGGTGCAACCTTTAGGAGTATGTGATCACCAACGTCAAATTCAAGGGGCTTGCGGCGTTTATCGGCGTAACTCTTTTGACGACTCCGAGCTTTCAGCAGATTGTCTCGTATTTGGAGGAACTTGTCTGTCGTTTCTTGCAATAACTCAGGACCGGTAATTTGCGCATCACCGATCTCGTGCCATACAATAGGCGATCGACATTTTCTTCCATATATTGCTTCAAATGGTGCCATTTGAATGTTAGAGTGATAACTGTTATTGTACGAGAATTCGACTAAAGTTAAATGAGGCATTCCAATTACCATCGAAATCTATAACATACGAGCGAAGCATGTCTTCTAGGGTATGAATCGTGCATTCAGTCTGACCGTTGGTCTAGGGATGGAAAGCAGTACTAAGATTGAGAGTAGTACCTAGAGCAGATTGAAAGGTTTCCCAGAGGCGCGAAGTGAATCGACCATCGCGGTCAGAGATGATGTCACGAGGGGTCCCGTGTCGACAAATGACTTCATCGGTATATATTCATGCTAATCATTCTACCTTGTAGTCTTCCCGTATCGGTAGAAAATGGGCGGATTTGGTGAGACGGTCAACGATAACCCAGATGCTATCATGACCTGATGGTGTGCGTGGAAGTTTCTTAATGAAATCCATGGTTATACTCTCCCATTTCCACATAGGGATTTCGGGTTGCACAAGTAAGCCTGAGGGTCGTTGTTGTTCATCCTAGACCTTCGAACAAGTCAGGCATTTCAAAACGTAGTTGGCGATATCCTTCTTCATTCCAGGCCACCAATACCTGGAATGCAGGTCCTGGTACATCTTGTCGGCACCGGGAGGAATGGAATACCGAGACTTGTGGGCTTCAGTCAACAATATCTCCCGAAGGTTATTGCGACTAGGGATCCAGATGCGATCGAGATAGTAGTAGATACCGTTCGATTTGGTGACAAGTTGGGTTTCAGCACCACATTTCTTCATTTCCTCTCTCAATGTATTCTCAATGAAGCATGCGTGCTGAGCATCACGAATTAGAGCTTCGAGGTGGTGTTGGGCTTGAGTATTACGAACGCTATGCAAATAGCTTCGTCAACTAAGAGCATCGGCAACGACATTTGCTTTGCCCGGATGGTAGCGAATCTCACAGTCGTAATCGTTGAGAAGTTCAACTCAGTGGCGTTGGCGCATATTCAGTTCCTTCTGGCTCAAGATGTGTTGTAGGCTCTTATGGTCGGTGAAGACCGTACACTTGGTACCGTACAGGTAGTGTCAACAAATCTTTAATGCAAAAAACAACTGCACCAAGCTCGAGATCGTGGGTTGTATAGTTCTTCTCGTGGATCTTGAGCTGACGAGAGGTGTACGCGATAACCTTGTCTCGTTGCATAAGAACACAACCGAGACTGAGGTTAGAAGCATCGCAGTAGACTACAAAGTCGTCGTTTCTGTTGGTGCATGTTTTGTGACAACAGCTTAATAGTTTGTTTATTTAGTCTTTGGATATTTTGTATTGGGCTTAGCACTATTGGTTAGGGAGTTAATTAGTGTTATGGGCTTGGAGAATGGCCTGGCCCAAACCAAAGCCCATGTGCAAACCTTGTCCTATATAAACAAGGCTTGGCATAAGGGTTTAGGTTACACACTTGAGAGACATTAGAGAGAGTTAGAGAAATCTATAGAGAGTGGCTAGGAGATTTCTTGGGGGTCTTGAATTAATTGTAAACATCGTGTTGGATAATCAATAGAAGACCGGATTGAAAGTGTATCGTGTTTGTGATTCTGTTTCTACTCGTTTTCTGTAAAATCTGATCTAGAGGATTCCGCACTCTAGGTTAGATCGACGATTCTGTTACGATCCATACGGCTCACGGGACCTACAATTGGTATCAGAGCGTTAGGCTCTTGATTTGCTCGGTTCAGAATCGTTTCTGCAGAAAATCAAAGTTTTGGACGTGTTTTTGAAGGCTGTTCTTGAGTTCTGCTGGTGATTTCGGACAGAATACAAGGATTTCGGATACAGATCTTTCATTACGAATCCATTACGGATTGAAATCAAGTATTCCGGATCAATTTCTGATCAAAATACTTGGATTTCGGACTAAAAACAGTCATTTCGGATTAATCAGCATCATTCCGGATACAAAACTTGCATTTCGGATAGCATTTCGGAACAAACAGTTGATTCCGGATCAGATTGACTCAACTTCGGACCAGATGGAATTGATTTCGGATCCATTTCGGACACAGTTCAAGTATTTTGGATCATCAGGTTGCATTTCGGACGATTTCGGATAGGAGAGTGTCCATTTCGGATCAGACTGATTCATTACGGATCAGAAGGGTCTCATTTCGGATCAGATCAGTTTCATTTCGGATCAAATTGTCCATTCCGGATAAGAGTGTTCATTACGGACCAGTAGGTGTTCTATACGGACCATTTCGGACAATTTCGGGCCATTACGGACAAGGTGGAATTTTTCTTGGCTTGTGTGAGAAAAGTTACACTATTTCGCGTTTAGAAAATCATCCGTAACTCGTCACAGGAAACCGTTTGCACCGTTGGAATCCTTGGATTTTTAGGGTAAAAAAAAACAGTTTTCGGATAAAATATTTGTACGGTTTTATCAGTTCGCTTACGGTATAAGCTCGACAAGGACCAGTAGAGAAGTTAGATTTGGATTTTGATTTTGATTCAGGTTACCAAAATCCATTTAAACTTTTACACTGCGTGATGGCTAAGATGAACAATGGAAAGGAGACTGTTAAGAATTGGCCAAAGCTTACAAACGTCAAAGAATATGCTGACTGGAAAGAGAAGTTTGAGTTGTTTATGAAAAGTGAAGATACTCAAATGTGGACGTGTATGATAGATGGATACTTTACTCCCACACGTCGTGTTGATGGAAGAGTTATAGTGATGTCTTATGATAAGATGGATGAATCTGAGAAACGAGTGGTTGATGCTGAGAAGAGAGCTTTAGCAGTGATCAAGAAATCCTTACCTGAGGGCATTAAGAATACCTTCAAGAACTATGGGAATTCTAGAGATCTGTGGGAAGCTTTAGAAAAACGTTATCAGATTCCATCAAAAGTGAATACTTGTGATCAAGCATTGGTAGCTGAGTTTGCAGCTGTGAAGATTGGAGAGGGAGCTGCTGAGATAGAAGAGAAGAAGGAAGCAGATGAGGAGAATGCTGAAAAGAAGGGTGCAGAAGTTTCAAAGGGCTTGGCTGATGTGAATGGACTTACAACAGAGGTTAAGGTATCATCAGAATCTGTAAGTCATACTTGTCTTAATTGCACTGAACTACAGGTTAAAGTTGACAGACTATCGGAGCAAAACAAAATTCTGTTAGCCGATTTGGAAAACCGAAAAGCGTTAAATGTTCTTTTGATTAAAAAGGAGTCAAATTCTTTAGAAAAACTCAAATCAAATGAACAAGAAATTAGCAGTTTAACAAGCAAAGTCAATGAACTGTTACAGGTCATTGATTTGGCTCGTGAAACTGTGAAAGAAAAGACTAACGAGCTTTCAGAAAAGTGCACAGAATTGGCTGATGCACAAGCCAAAATTGTTGAACTTCAGGGGAAGTTAAACAATTTTGGGAATTCTTCGTTAGTCAGGACTCAAATTCAAAAAGGTTTAAAAAGGAGTAATGATAAAACAGGGGTGGGGTTTACTAAAGCTTCATCTTCTGGAAATCAAGACTACTCTTTTCTACCAAAAGAAGAAGAGCTAATTGATTTTGTAACCACTGCACAAGAGGTAGTGGATCCGATAGCTGTTGACTTGCCAAATAGTCCAGTTTCTTTGAAAGAATCTGTTGGGTCTAATAGTACACCTCATAAAGTGGATGAGGATACTGAAGACAAAAAGGTAAACACATCTAACAAGGGATCAAACAAAAAGAAAAATTATAAGAAAAGATCCTGTTTTAAATGTCACAACAAAGGGCACGTGGCGAGTTGTTGTCCTTTGAAGAAAGGTAAACAAAAAGTTGATGAGGTTAAAGACGAGAATCAGGTTGGGTCAAGCAATAGTGTAAAACCAAGTTGTCAGACAAAGAAACCTGAATCTCAATCAAAACCCTCAACTTCGAAAGGATTTGATAGACCAAAAAGTATTTCTCCACAATTTAGTCATTATAATGGTAAATCAAATCAGTTTCAAAGTCAACATAGAAATTTTGGATATCAAAATCGATACCAGACATCTGGAAATCAAAATTTTCAAAGAAGAAATGGGCATAGGGGTTTTAGTAACTCAAATGTTCAACAATATCCAAAATTTTTCCAAAATTCATGGTATAATAATGGGAGAAGCAGGTATCCAGATAATCCACTGAAGTGTGATGGATATTGGATGGATGTTCCTGTAATGGATGAATTTGGAAAACCCAAGACTATCAGGGCTTGGGTTCTCAAGACTAACTGAGTTGTTGAGTCAATGCAGGATGACCAAGAAGGACTGTTGATGTGTTCGACAGTGGTTGTTCCTGCTAAACATCTGAGGTGAATAGTAGGTTAACATGGGTAACGAACTATTTACTTCTGTGATCATTTTGATTGTTTTAAACTTAAAACGTGAAAAACTGTAGTCAGGTTAAGGTGGGAGTTTGTTTGTGTTTTTAAATTTATGTTTTTAAAACTTACTCCAAGAAAACAAAAATTTAGGGGGAGAAATTCCTCTAAGCCAAAAAGAGTTTAGTTAGGGCGTGTGCTTAGGGGGAGTAAGTTATAAAATTTTAAAAATCCAAAAACATTGAAAAAATGAGTTTTCATGGTGTGTAAAAGAAGAAATGATAGTACATCAGCAAGTTAGACTGTCACACTCGAACTGGATCAAAATGCTTAAGTGTGATAGCAGCTTCATCATATGATGTACCAGTAGGCAAAAGCATGAAATAATCAACTTACCAATGTGATATAAACCTAAATGCACTGAGTATGAGTGGGGAACACATCAGTGGTGTATGGTTTAATGACCTTAAATCTTGCGTTGATAGATTGCCAAAATCTGAAGTTTTGGGTCTTAATACTGTTATTTCATCTGGGGATATCAGGGGTGTCCTTCTGCTGCATCCAGATACATGCTGACCTAGACACACCCAGGATATCTTAAAAGAGCTAATAATGCCAAAACCCTGAAAATGAAGAAGCTCTCAAAGAGAGTCATTCAAAATAAGTGCTAAATGCACAAATCGTACCAAAAATGGTATCTGTCTTAGCCCTCGATAAGATATTTTGGTCTCTCTGCTGTACGGAAGTACTGACCTGTTCACCAATTATCTATCGTTGAAAAATAAAACGGATGAATTCAGTATACTCACCTACTACGATGAATCTTTGTGCATACCTTGATCGCGGGGGTATATCCTGAAGTGGGACACACTAGTATATCAGATATAAAATTACCTTAACGTATCATACGGTAATGGTACTTGAAATGTTCATGCATTTTGTTTAAGTGGACAAACATACTGGTAATCGACTTGAACTGCTTTTCACGAAAAATTACATAAAGAATTAACTAATGGTGTGAAACAGTTTGATTTTGCTGATATGATCTTCTTGCACACGATACTCACAAAAAGAAGTATTGTAAATATTTTTGAGTTTAGTTTAGTTTGTTTAGTTGTGTTGAAAAATATAAAAAATACCAAAAATATTTTTTTTTAAAAAAGACTTGCACGTATTCGTAGTCATATAAGCACCGAGTATCACATTGCACCGAGTATCACATTGGCACGTAGGTATAATCATAGTGAACATCGCATCAATAAGCACCGAGTATCACATTGCACCGAGTATCACATTGGCACGTAGGTATAATCATAGTGAACATCGCATCAATAAGCACCGAGTATCACATTGCACGTATTCGTAGTCATATAAGTATTGTTTCATACTTAACAGCGGTTAAATATCTCAGTTAACTTCTAACATAGTTAAGTCAGGTTACTGTGCAAAGTATTCAAGTCGGCGAAACACAGATTGGCGAAACACATTTCTATTTCGTCAATCACTCTTTGGCGAAACAAAGTTCCGTTTCGTCAACTATCCTTGGCGAAACACATTCTGTTTCGCCGAGAGTTCTGTTTCGTCAAACAGATCAGTTACGTCGAACATCGGTTACGTCAAAGATGTACAACAGTTACAATATCATCACAGAAAACCCTAATAATCACCTATAGCCGACAAGTGCAGCTTGTTTTCAAGCTGCTGTTTGACCGAACATCAACTTATTACAATTCCAATGAACCGAGTTAGTGGATCTTACACAATTGACTTTACTATGCACAATTTAAATTCCAATTCGTGGAGCCCTTCATGTGATAATATGACAACTAAAATTGAATGTAATATAATGATTGGGCCGATTTAAGGTCTAATTATATGCACTGATGCACACTAAATTCGATGCACACTCACATGCACATGATTACATGAAAGCCATTATCAACGTGACCTCTAGCCTAGGGAAAACCTGATTCGCTTAATAATTAAAATCATCACAACTTCAACGCATACATATATATGATCAGTCCAAAAAACAATTAACTAATACTAAAAGATCCATCATTATCACGCAAACATGAGATCGAATAGCAAGAATTACTAACCTAGGATCTGCTTAATCGAAATGCAAACACAAACAGGAGGGAGTCTAGATACTGCCGTCGCACAAAAGGGAAGTCTAGGGTTTTCAGATTGCCAAGAGTGGCGAATGAAACAGAACACTAAGTATATAAAGTCACGTAACGAGTTGGGCCCGCACTGGGCTTTCGGTGAATCTGGGCTCGGCGAAACACTTCGTTCCGTCGGGATTGGATTGACGAAACAGATCCTGTTTCCTCGAAATGTTCTTGGTGAATCAACTTCTGTTTCGTCGGGTTCATTCATGTGTTGACAGTTAAGGTTTTTCAACAGGTTTCATGCTATACAATCAAACACATAATCATGCAAACACAATACGTTTTATTATAACACGAAATGTATAGTTACAAGTCAAACAAGTCAAACAACCAAACAGTCAAAGTCAACGTGCATTAAATGCAAAAGTGAGATGTCGGAAACTCGAGTTGTCACATTATCCCCAACTTGAAAGAAATTTCGTCCCGAAATTTAGCATGCGGTTACTGAGGAAGCTAGGTAAGTTGTATCGTTCACTGGTTTTCCTGGGGTGTCACATCATCCCCCTGTTGATTTGGAATTTCGTCCCGAAATTCTGCAGTAGTAGCTTCAGCCTCAGTAGTAGTTGCATTGGTTCCGAATAATTGGGGATACTTGAGTTCCATTTGGTCTTCACGCTCCCAGGTGAACTCTGGGCCGCGACGGGAGTTCCAACGAACTCGTACAAGAGGGATTCTGGTGTGCTTGAGGACCTTAACATCCCGGTCCGTGATTTCAACTGGTTCCTCGACGAATCGCAACTGTTCGTCGATAGTGAGTTCCTTCAAAAGAACTATGTGGGTCTCATCTGACAGGCGCTTCTTCAGATTCGACACGTGGAAGACGTTGTGAACTGCACTGAGTTCGGCTGGTAAGTTTAGTCTGTAGGCCACTTTGCCTATTTTCTCTATGACTTCGAATGGTCCAACGTATCGTGGATTGAGCTTGCCTCGTTTGCCAAAACGAACAACACCCTTCCAGGGTGAAACTTTGAGTAGCGCTCGATCCCCAACCTGGAATTCGAGTAGTTTCCTGTCTTTATCTGCGTATGCTTTCTGACGGTCACGAGCTGCCGCCATGCGTTGTCGTATTTGAGCAATCTTTTCAGTAGTATCAACTACCATCTCTGGACCTGTGATCTGACTGTCACCCACCTCTGCCCAACAAAAGGGTGATCGGCATTTACGCCCGTACAATGCCTCAAATGGAGCAGCTTTAATGCTGGTGTGGTAGCTGTTATTGTACGAAAATTCCACAAGTGGCAGATGTTTTTCCCAGCCATTGCCAAAGTCAATTACGCACGCCCGAAGCATGTCTTCTAGAGTTTGAATAGTGCGCTCAGACTGCTCATCTGTCTGAGGATGATAAGCTGTGCTCATGTCTAAACGAGAGCCAAAAGATTTGTGCATTGCTTGCCACAGTTCTGAAGTAAAACGTGCATCACGATCAGAGATAATAGAGGTGGGCACCCCGTGCCTCGAGACAACTTCCTTAAGGTATACGTCTGCTAGAGTGGAGAACTTATCCATTTCCTTGATAGCCAAGAAGTGAGCAGACTTTGTGAGTCGATCCACGATTACCCAAATAGTATCATTCCCACGCTGAGATCTAGGTAGGCCAGTAACAAAATCCATGGAAATTTGTTCCCATTTCCATTGTGGTATCTCAGGTTGTTGGAGTGGGCCTGATGGTTTCTGATATTCCGCTTTAACTCTCGCACAAGTCAAGCACTTGCTAACGTAAGTGGCTATGTGAGCTTTCATGCTAGGCCACCAATATGTAGTTCTGAGGTCGTGGTACATCTTATCCGAACCAGGATGTACTGAGTAGCGAGACTTGTGTGCCTCATCCATCACAAGCTCTCGTAGGTTGCCATAGTGTGGGACCCAAATGCGTCCTGTTACATAGTAGGCGCCGTCTGCCTTTTGTTCTAATCGTTGCCTTGAGCCGCGTAGGGCTTCAGCCCTGACGTTTTCTGGTTTCAATGCTTCTACTTGAGCATCTCGTATCTGTGAAGGAAGACTAGACTGAATAGTGAGTTGCAACGCTCGTACACGCCTAGGTGTAGTATCCTTTCGACTGAGGGCGTCGGCCACCACATTGGCTTTGCCCGGATGGTACTTTATGGCACACTCGTAATCGTTCAGTAGCTCGACCCATCTACGTTGTCGCATGTTCAATTCTTTCTGCTTGAAAATATGCTCGAGACTCCTGTGATCGGTGTAGATGGTGCATTTAGTGCCATACAGGTAATGTCGCCATATCTTGAGCGCAAAAGCAACAGCTCCCAGCTCTAAATCGTGTGTGGTGTAATTCCGTTCGTGAATCTTAAGTTGGCGCGAAGCATAAGCAATGACTTTATCCCGCTGCATCAACACACATCCAAGTCCCTGGATAGACGCGTCGCAGTAGACTACAAAATCGTCCGTGCCTTCAGGCAATGAGAGGATAGGTGCGCTACAAAGTCTATCCTTTAAGTGCTGAAATGTTATTTCCTGTGTATTACCCCAACGATAAACAACACCTTTCTGTGTCAGTAATGTGAGCGGCTGTGCAATCTTTGAGAAGTCTTTGATGAACCGTCTGTAATAACCCGCCAAACCCAAGAATTGGCGTATTTCTGTTGGTGTGCGAGGTGCAGGCCAGTTCTTGATCGAATCTACTTTGGATGGATCAACATGAATCCCATCCTTGTTTACCACGTGGCCTAGAAAGTGGACTTCACGAAGCCAGAAGTCGCATTTTGAAAACTTGGCGTATAGCTGTTCCGTTCAAAGGAGTTCCAAAATAAGCCGTAAGTGCTGCTCGTGTTCCTCCCGACTCTTCGAGTAGATCAGGATGTCGTCAATGAAAACAATAACAAACTTGTCAAGATAAGGTTTGCACACCCTGTTCATAAGGTCCATGAAAATCGCAGGCGCGTTCGTTAGCCCGAATGGCATGACTAGAAACTCGTAGTGACCGTAGCGAGTTCTGAATGCTGTCTTGGAGACGTCCTCATCCCGGACTCTCAGCTGATGGTACCCTGACCTTAGATCAATCTTGGAGTAGTAACTCGACCCCTGCAACTGGTCGAATAAGTCGTCAATACGAGGAAGAGGATAACGGTTCTTCACTGTGACCTTGTTCAGTTCGCGGTAGTCTATGCACATCCTGAAAGTGCCATCCTTCTTTTTCACGAATAGTACTGGAGCTCCCCAAGGCGAAGAGCTTGGATGAATGAAGCCCTTATTCAAGAGCTCTTGTAGTTGCTTATACAGTTCTTCCAGTTCAGTTGGAGCTAAACGATATGGTGCGCGAGCTATAGGTGCTGCTCCTGGAGCTAGCTCGATTTGAAACTCGACCTGGCGATGAGGCGGTAGACCAGGTAAATCTTCTGGAAACACTTGAGGAAATTCGCGCACAACTGGAATATCCTCTATTCTATTCTCTTTCGTAGCTGCATCAGTAACTAGTGCCAAAATGGCAGTGTGACCCTTTCGTAAACATTTCTGAGCCTTCAAGAAAGAGATAATGCCAACCACAGCACCACTCTTGTCGCCTTGAACTTCGAGAGATTCTTTACCCGAACGAGGAATACGAATGATCTTTTCCTTACAAAGGATCTCTGCCTGCTGCTTGGATAACCAATCCATGCCAATGACAATGTCGAAACTACCCAGAACTATGGGAACGAGGTCGATCGAGAAGGTCTGACCCGCTAGAACGATGTTACAACCCTTGACTATATGCGTGGCTTCTACACTTTTACCATTTGCTAGTTCTACGACGTGTTTGGTGTTTAGGGGTGTTGATGTACGTTTTAACAATTTACTCATTTTCAAAGACATATAACTTGTATCCGCACCCGAATCAAACAAAACAGTAACATAAATATCGTCGAGAAGAAACTTACCCATAACGACGTTGGGATCATTTCTGGCATCACCCTGCCCTAACACAAATGCACGACCCCTTGCTTCATTGCCGTTGTTGTTGTTTCCCCCGTTGTTGTTGTTGCCATTGCCCTGATTGTTGTTATTATTGTTGTTGTTGTTGTTCTGGTTCCTGTTTAGCTGAGGACAGTGGCTTTTGAAGTGACCTTCAGCACCACAATGAAAACATCCCATGTTGCCCTGTTGCTGATTCTGCTGTGCTGGTGGCTGCTGCTGATTCTGATTCGCAGTCCGAGGGCTCCGACAATCCTTGGCCTCATGACCCAACTTGAGGCATCTTTGGCAGCGACCCTTGTTACACTGGCCACTGTGATGTCTGTTACAGGTGTTACACTTTGGGAGGTTTCCTCGATATCCGCCCTGCCTGTGGCTACCTGAAGAGTGCTGACTGGGACTCTGATAACTGTCAGTCTTTCGCTGCTGAACCTGTGACTGAACTGTAGCTGAACCTTTGCTGGAATCCCCCTCCCATTTTCTCTTGTTATCACTAGGAGTAGCAGGAGTAGCTGAAGTGGTAGCGGTAGTAGTAGCGCTGAGACGTTTAGGCAACCTGTTCTGCTCCACCGCCTGATCAGTGAGACGGTGAGCCAACTGAACAACCTGCTGGTAGGTGGCAAGGTTTGCTGAAGTTACATGACTTTGGATCTCTGGCACTAGACCCTGAAGATAAATTTCGATACGCTTAATTGGGGGGTCCACCATAGTAGGACACAGTAATGCAAGCTCATTAGATCTCTTTGTAAACGCCTCAATTTCTGACCCCGTCATCTTGAGATGGAAGAACTCGACTTCCAGCTTATGAATGTCGTCACGACTGCAGTATTCCTCCTTGATCATCTCTTTGAAGTTGTTCCATGGGGTGGCGTTAGCAGCAACCAACCCCAGCATTTGGACCTGAGCTTTCCACCATGTGAGGGCTAAACCCTCGAGAGTACCGGTAGCATACTTCACCCTGCGTGCCTCGGGGCATTCACACATTTCGAATACTGACTCAAGCTTTTCAAACCAGTGGAGGAGTCCAACTGCTCCTTCCGTGCCACTGAATGTGCTAGGACGACAGTCCATGAAAGTCTTGAAAGTACACACAGGTTGCTGAACGGGTTGACCTGATGTGTAAGAACAGAATAAAGTTAAACACAAGAGTTGTTTAGGAACGTAGGATCTAAAGATCCTAGGATGAGTTACGACTGCAGGGTATACCTCCTGCGTTTGCAGCTGCAAGTGCCGTAGCAACTTGTTCATTGATAAGAGCCGTCAACTGGGCTTGAGTCATGTTCAAACGTCCGGACATGATCTTCATAGTAAAGGTAAAATAAGTGAGAATGGTTCGCGAGTAGTGCGATGACAGAAGAGTGTAAGCACACAAATGTTTCCCCAAGCAATAACAAGTAGTGAGCAATGTAATCTAAGCATACTACGAGCAAGGTTCTATGCAATTCTAGCAAGTAGGCAATAAACATAAACCTTATTACCTAAGATGTCGAGTCTTGCACGTGGAGCGAAGCGTCGTTGTGGATCGTTGAGAGCACTGTTCTGGTTATAGTCCGGTTTTAATAAAAAAACGTTTTCCCATATTAAAACCAAGTTCTCTATAACCAATGGCTCTGATACCAATCTGTCACACCCCCAAAATCCACCTGCGGAGTATCACCGCTTGGGAGCGTGACTGACCAGGATCAAGCCACCAATCATATAGAACAATGTATAAAGTAAAAGTAATTGTATTAAACCAAACCAATCCATATGAAAGGTGTTCCAAAACATAAGTATCATATCAAAGTTTAGCGGAAGCGTATAGATAAAACTCAGCATAAATAAGTATGTAATGTCATAAAGTGTTTAACACACAATCACGATCCAAGCCCACAACGACCAGCTCCTCCCTGTGCAAGCTCCATGTACCTAACGTCCTGCAAGGCATGTAACAGAGGATCAACAACTAGTTGAGCGAGTTCACAGAAAGTAAATGCGTAATGGTAAGTTCGTTTGTAACATGTGGCTCTACTGGGCCGATAGTACGTTCTATTTGTGGGGGCTTCCCATGTTGTATAACCACTAGACTATTCGTAACCATAAGTGTTCTACATATCCCGAGAACAGTAATACGTACAAGTTTACGTAGGATTTACGTAAGTATCCTTCACAACCGAGGATAGGGGTACGTGGGGGTTTACGTAGGTTTTACGTAAGTGCCTGACACAACCGAGGCAGTAGTAAGTATAGGTTCACGTAGGTTTTACGTGAGTATCCTTCACAACCGAGGATAGCGAGTAGCATAAGTATACGTAGGTTTTACGTATGTGTCCTGCACAACCGAGGACAATGGTATGGTAGTCTAGTATCAGTGTATGTACGAATCTATTCAACCTTATTCCTTCAATCCCATTCCCCAAACCCTGGGAATCCCATGCCTTAGTAAGGGTGTGAACTCACCTTGGTTTGCTCGGTATGCTAAGTATGTGCTCAAAGTTTATCAATCAAGTCCTAAAGTACGTACGTATACATAATCAGTTTATAATCACGAAGTTGGCACGTAGGTATAATCATAGTGAACATCGCATCAATAAGCACCGAGTATCACATTGCACGTATTCGTAGTCATATAAGTATTGTTTCATACTTAACAGCAGTTAAATATCTCAGTTAACTTCTAACATAGTTAAGTCAGGTTGCTGTGCAAAGTATTCAAGTCGGCGAAACACATTTCTATTTCGTCAATCACTCTTTGGCGAAACAAAGTTCCGTTTCGTCAACTATCCTTGGCGAAACACATTCTGTTTCGCCGAGAGTTCTGTTTCGTCAAACAGATCAGTTACGTCGAACATCGGTTACGTCAAAGATGTACAACAGTTACAATATCATCACAGAAAACCCTAATAATCACCTATAGCCGACAAGTGCAGCTTGTTTTCAAGCTGCTGTTTGACCGAACATCAACTTATTACAATTCCAATGAACCGAGTTAGTGGATCTGACACAATTGACTTTACTACGCACAATTTAAATTCCAATTCGTGGAGCCCTTCATGTGATAATATGACAACTAAAATTGAATGTAATATAATGATTGGGCCGATTTAAGGTCTAATTATATGCACTGATGCACACTAAATTCGATGCACACTCACATGCACATGATTACATGAAAGCCATTATCAACGTGACCTCTAGCCTAGGGAAAACCTGATTCGCTTAATAATTAAAATCATCACAACTTCAACGCATACATATATATGATCAGTCCAAAAAAACAATTAACTAATACTATAAGATCCATCATTATCACGCAAACATGAGATCGAATAGCAAGAATTACTAACCTAGGATCTGCTTAATCGAGATGCAAACACAAACAGGAGGGAACACATCAGTGGTGTATGGTTTAATGACCTTAAATCTTGCGTTGATAGATTGCCAGAATATGAAGTTTTGGGTCTTAATACTGTTATTTCATCTGGGGATATCAGGGGTGTCCTTCTGCTGCATCCAGATACATGCTGACCTAGACACACCCAGCATATCTTAAAAGAGCTAATAATGCCAAAACCCTGAAAATGAAGAAGCTCTCAAAGAGAGTCATTCAAAATAAGTGCTAAATGCACAAATCGTACCAAAAATGGTATCTGTCTTAGCCCTCGATAAGATATTTTGGTCTCTCTGCTGTACGGAAGTACTGACCTGTTCACCAATTATCTATCGTTGAAAAATAAAACGGATGAATTCAGTATACTCACCTACTACGATGAATCTTTGTGCATACCTTGATCGCGGGGGTATATCCTGAAGTGGGACACACTAGTATATCAGATATAAAATTACCTTAACGTATCATACGGTAATGGTACTTGAAATGTTCATGCATTTTGTTTAAGTGGACAAACATACTGGTAATCGACTTGAACTGCTTTTCACGAAAAATTACATAAAGAATTAACTAATGGTGTGAAACAGTTTGATTTTGCTGATATGATCTTCTTGCACATGATACTCACAAAAAGAAGTATTGTAAATATTTTTGAGTTTAGTTTAGTTTGTTTAGTTGTGTTGAAAAATATAAAAAATACCAAAAATATTTTTTTTTAAAAAAGACTTCCATTTTGAACTGACAGGTAGTTGTTTTTGCAAACTAAGATAAAATATTGGTTTATCTTTAAATGTGAAAAAGGCTAATGGTTTTTCGAGATACTTGCTTGTGTTGCTAAACAGATTGATGCAGTTATCAAAATGAAGTGCAGAATACAAGTAAAGTGCAGATTGAGAGTGAAGTGCTAGAAGTGTGAAGATGCATGGTAGGATCCTTCTACTACATTGCAGAAAGAAAGAGATACGAGAGTTTTGAAGATACTTGCTTAACCAAAGATTGCTAGTTCGCTGATCTACAACGAATGAAAGTTTTGGAGATTGGAAGCATCAGCTAAGGGGGAGTTTGTTGATGTCAGAAACTGTGTAGCTGACGCTATCCAAAGACCAAAAGACTGCAAGATGTTTGAAGACGAAGTTACACTATGAAGCTATTGTCAAGGGGGGGTTTGTTGGTGCATGTTTTGTGACAACAGCTTAATAGTTTGTTTATTTAGTCTTTGGATATTTTGTATTGGGCTTAGCACTATTGGTTAGGGAGTTAATTAGTGTTATGGGCTTGGAGAATGGCCTGGCCCAAACCAAAGCCCATGTGCAAACCTTGTCCTATATAAACAAGGCTTGGCATAAGGGTTTAGGTTACACACTTGAAAGACATTAGAGAGAGTTAGAGAAATCTATAGAGAGTGGCTAGGAGATTTCTTGTGGGTCTTGAATTGATTGTAAACATCGTGTTGGATAATCAATAGAAGACCGGATTGAAAGTGTATCGTGTTTGTGATTCTGTTTCTACTCGTTTTCTGTAAGATCTGATCTAGAGGATTCCGCACTCTAGGTTAGATCAACGATTAAGCTGTTTCAGAGTTTGAAAGGCTTCCTCTTGTTCGGTTCCCCAAACAAAAGGTTTGTCTTTGTGCGTAAGAGAGGTGAGAGGAACAGCGATCTTTGAGAAATCAGTGATCAATCGGCGATAGTAACCCGCCAATCCGAGAAAAGAACGAACTTCAGACGGGTTCTTTGGTGTAATCCAGCTCTTAACTGCTTCGATCTTCGTAGGGTCGACGTGAATACCTTGACTCTTGACAATGTGACCGAGAAATTGAACCTCCTCGAGCCAAAATTCGCACTTGGAGAACTTGGCATAGAGGCGATTTCCTTGGAGTAGTTCAAGAACCAAACGGAGATGTTGCGTGTGTTCGGATTTTGACTTAGAATAAATCAGGATATCATCGATAAACACGATGACGAAGCGGTCGAGAGAGGGATTACACACGCGATTCATGAGATCCATAAAGACTGCGGGGGCGTTAGTAAGACCAAAGGGCATAACAACAAACTCGTAGTGGCCGTATCGAGTGCGAAAAGCGGTTTTGGGTATATCTTCCCCCTGGATTCGTAATTGATGATAGCCAGAGCGTAAATCGATCTTGGAGAAACATGTAGCACCTTGTAATTGATCAAACAAATCATCGATTCGAGGTAAGGGATAACGATTCTTGATAGTTAGCTTATTGAGTTCCCTATAATCAATGCACATCCGGAACGATCCATCCTTCTTTTTGACGAAAAGGACAGGTGCGCCCCATGGAGAGGTGCTAGGGCGAGTGAAGCCTTTATCAAGCAATTCCTAGAGTTGACTCGAGAGTTCGCGCATTTTGGAAGGAGCGAGGCGATAAGGCGCTTTAGCGACAGAATTGGCTCCAGGAATAAGATCAATTCAAAAATCGATATCACGAAATGGCGGTAATCCAGGTAAATCATCAGGAAAGACGTTAGGAAAATCACGAACCACGAGCACCTTTTCCATTGCCTTCTCCTTCTTTTCCTTCTCTGCTACTATGATATGTGCCAAGAAAGCTTTGTATTCCTTGCAGAGATACTGGCTCGCTTGGACACATGACATGAGTTTCAGTTCCTTTGAAGCGACTTCGCCATAGACACACAATTGATCACCGTTTGAAAGAGAGAAACGGATCATCTTTTCGAACCAAACGATTTCAGCATGATTTTCACAAAGAAAATCCATGCCTACTATGATGTCAAAACTACCGAGCCGCATCGGAATAAGATTGATCGGGAAAACATGATTATCGAGCTCAAGAGTACAATCACGTAGAACGAAACTAACAGTGACAGTTCTTCCAGTGGAAATTTCTACGTCGAATGTTGATGGGAGGTTAACGCGTTTACGGTTTAGAAGCCTTTCGAATTCAAACAACACAAAACAGTTATCGGCTCCAGTATCAAATAAACACGAAGCATAAATACCATTTACGAGAAACGTATGATGAACCACGTTGTTGTCTGCTTGGACCTGGCGGGCGTTGATGTTGAAAACTCTCCCACGGGCTGCTTGCTGAGCTGGCTGCTGTTGCTGAGGCTGAGGCTGCTGTTGTTGATGTTGTTGTTGCGCTGGTTGCAGCTGTGGCTCTTGCTTCACCACTCTGTTCGGGCAGACATTCGTGAATTTGGTTGGGATCACCACACGCATAGCAGGCTCTTGCGTGAGCAGCGGGGGCAGGAGCTGCCTGTTGTCCCTGAGGAGCGGGAAGTAGAGCTGGCAGAGCAAGAGGAGCTTGAACTTGAGCTTGACGGGGACCAGTACGGCAGTTCGCAGTAAAGTGGCCGTAAATGTTGCAATGGACACAAAAAAGGCAAGCGATCCCAACAGGATGATGGTAAGTACAAGTAGGGCATAGTGGGTGAGGACCGGTGTACGCACGTTTTGCAGGTGGTGCGTTGGTCACTGGTGCAGTAACTTGGCGGTTCTGGTTCTGCTGTTGGACAGGAACCGCATTGAGAGGAGCGGTAGTGACAACCCAGTTCTTCTTGTTGTTGTTGTTCTTGCGCTTGTGGCGTGAAGATTTAGAAGCTTGTGGTGAAGCGGTTTCAGCGGTTGGGGTAGCAGAAGTAGCGGTGGCTTGGTGAAGGCTCTTGGCGGTTTTATTGAAGTAACCAGCCCGAACTCGCTTGTCATTAATCTCGACAGGGAGCAGGAAGGTCTCCTCAATAATGGTGGTTTTGGCCGCTTGAACGAAATCGGCAACACAATTAGGTAAAGCGCGAATATACTTCTTGATTGTGATGTCGGGAGTTGTGACTTGGCCAGGGCAGATGATGCTAAGCAGTTTAAAGCGTGCAGTAAGACCAGCATTGTCGCCACCCTCTTGCTTGATGTGCAAGAACTCGTCTTCCAGCTTTTGGAGCTCATGCGGAGGGCAGAATTCTTTCATCATGATTTCCTTCAATTCCTCCCAAGTAAGTCCATAGGCTGCGTCGTTCCCACGCCTGTTTCGCTCTGCTGTCCACCATTCCTGTCACACCCCCAAAATCCACCTGCGGAGTATCACCGCTTGGGAGCGTGACTGGCCAGGATCAAGCCACCAATCATATAGAACAATGTATAAAGTAAAAGTAATTGTATTAAACCAAACCAATCCATATGAAAGGTGTTCTAAAACATAAGTATCATATCAAAGTTTAGCGGAAGCGTATAGATAAAACTTAGCATAAATAAGTATGTAATGTCATAAAGTGTTTAACACACAATCACGATCCAAGCCCACAACGACTAGCTCCTCCCTGTGCAAGCTCCATGTACCTAACGTCCTGCAAGGCATGTAACAGAGGATCAACAACTAGTTGAGCGAGTTCACAGAAAGTAAATGCGTAATGGTAAGTTCGTTTGTAACATGTGGCTCTACTGGGCCGATAGTACGTTCTATTTGTGGGGGCTTCCCATGTTGTATAACCACTAGACTATTCGTAACCATAAGTGTTCTACATATCCCGAGAACAGTAATACGTACAAGTTTACGTAGGATTTACGTAAGTATCCTTCACAACCGAGGATAGGGGTACGTGGGGGTTTACGTAGGTTTTACGTAAGTGCCTGACACAACCGAGGAAGTAGTAAGTATAGGTTCACGTAGGTTTTACGTGAGTATCCTTCACAACCGAGGATAGCGAGTAGCATAAGTATACGTAGGTTTTACGTATGTGTTCTGCACAACCGAGGACAATGGTATGGTAGTCTAGTATCAGTGTATGTACGAATCTATTCAACCTTATTCCTTCAATCCCATTCCCCAAACCCTGGGAATCCCATGCCTTAGTAAGGGTGTGAACTCACCTTGGTTTGCTCGGTATGCTAAGTATGTGCTCAAAGTTTATCAATCAAGTCCTAAAGTACGTACGTATACATAATCAGTTTATAATCACGAAGTTGGCACGTAGGTATAATCATAGTGAACATCGCATCAATAAGCACCGAGTATCACATTGCACGTATTCGTAGTCATATAAGTATTGTTTCATACTTAACAGCGGTTAAATATCTCAGTTAACTTCTAACATAGTTAAGTCAGGTTACTGTGCAAAGTATTCAAGTCGGCGAAACACAGATTGGCGAAACACATTTCTATTTCGTCAATCACTCTTTGGCGAAACAAAGTTCCGTTTCGTCAACTATCCTTGGCGAAACACATTCTGTTTCGCCGAGAGTTCTGTTTCGTCAAACAGATCAGTTACGTCGAACATCGGTTACGTCAAAGATGTACAACAGTTACAATATCATCACAGAAAACCCTAATAATCACCTATAGCCGACAAGTGCAGCTTGTTTTCAAGCTGCTGTTTGACCGAACATCAACTTATTACAATTCCAATGAACCGAGTTAGTGGATCTGACACAATTGACTTTACTATGCACAATTTAAATTCCAATTCGTGGAGCCCTTCATGTGATAATATGACAACTAAAATTGAATGTAATATAATGATTGGGCCGATTTAAGGTCTAATTATATGCACTGATGCACACTAAATTCGATGCACACTCACATGCACATGATTACATGAAACCCATTATCAACGTGACCTCTAGCCTAGGGAAAACTTGATTCGCTTAATAATTAAAATCATCACAACTTCAACGCATACATATATATGATCAGTCCAAAAAAACAATTAACTAATACTATAAGATCCATCATTATCACGCAAACATGAGATCGAATAGCAAGAATTACTAACCTAGGATCTGCTTAATCGAGATGCAAACACAAACAGGAGGGAGTCTAGATACTGCCGTCGCACAAAAGGGAAGTCTAGGGTTTTCAGATTGCCAAAAGGGAAGTCTAGGGTTTTAGATACGCTGCCCGATTGATCTAGTGCTCCGTAACACCTGTTGAGGCTCTGCCCGACGTAGTCGTTGGAGTTCTGTCTCGGGGAGGGTATAACTAATGTAAATTGGGTTATTAAACTAACGCGTGTGCATTGTTTAATTAGTAGATTATAACCAGGAAGTCACAAGGAAAAAACCTAAATTAGCAATGTGAGTAATCTCCTTTTTATGAAAACCTTTTTGTAAATTGTTTTTACAAAACCTCAATTGTTTTACATTATGATTAACAGTGATTGAGTATTTGTAATTCTACAATTATCGTCGGTACAAAAATTTGTTATTACATTGTGAGTAGTAACATTACCACAAGTCAGGATTGGCAGTGCAGTGGGTGGTAATTAAAGTAGATGTAAACAAATGTAATTGCTGGATTACCCTCAATGCTGTAAAATGATAAAACCTGTCTTGATTAAATAGGGATTCACTCACCAGTATTTCCCACTTACAAATGTTTTTAAAACGCGTTTCAGGTAACAAAATGTGAAAGCCAAATAGAAGCCAGCTGGACAGCACTGAAGGCTTGGAAAATGTGGCTATAAAAGTTACCTAAATAAAGATGTTTTATTTCAATAAATTAGGGTTTATCCCTATAAACATGTTTGTAATGGAAACTTGGGAATTTCCCATGTATTTATTATTATAAAAATATGGTATTTTACTCTGATAAAATATTTCCTAACTACGGTCCTGATGTAAATTTCGCTGCCAAATTGATAAACACCGATACCACTGATACTAGCTCGCGACCACCCGATCCCAAGAGTTAGGGGCCGGGGGTTGCGACAGAGAGTGGTATCAGAGCTACAGCCACTGATTTTAGCCACAGAAGTGTTCTGCTGACATTGAAATTGTCAATTCTGTTAGGAAATAATCAATGAGACTATGTGCATACGTATATATTATTATTTTGTGTTATTTGACAATCTGTTAGTTTACAG